>JARFNZ010135520.1:6372-19158 GCA_031763405.1 Balanus nubilus
GATTTCAGGTGGTATGGGCGGAGGGAAATTTGCCACTAATGCCCCCCCCCCCCCCCCCTCCCTGTATTTGCTAGTGGCCGTCATCTTATTGGTGTGATCGTGACGTGACGTGTCTCCATCAAAATATGTTGACTTGGGGAAGGCGGGTCCGAGGTCAGTCGGAGATATTCTTAAGTCGACCCTTTCCATGCCACGCCTTAGGCGCAATGTTAAAATACCGTTCGTCACAACACGTCCGGCCGTTTGGAGGGACAAATGCTGCTTTCAGAGCCTTTGGAAGGACACGGCCCTTTCGACTCCTGGATCCTCCCTCTTGAATTATATATACGTATTAAAATGGTTATAACTTGCATGACGAAACTGACGAAAACTCTGACTTGAAGCATAATTTTAATCAATTTAATTAGAACCTTTTGAATGGATATATTTGTGAGGTCAGAACCGCACTACGCAGAGCTTGTTGAGCAGGTCTTGGCCTCTACTGTACGATCGGGGATTCCGGGTAGCCGGCATACAAAACATTACAATTAGATAATGTAACGCATTGAAAAAATGTTTATGTGATAACTTGCATTTGTTTTGCCCTTCTTTGGCACAAAGACAGTGCTATGTATGTATTGCAAAAGCAATTGAGATCGTCGCTCAATGAACTTGTTTCTAAACTGTTCCATTGCCATTCAGTAAATCAGCTAAACGGCTTCACCCACCGAACCATCGCACAAAAACCTGCCTCGAGGACCTCATCAGCTTAGCTGGGGCAATAGCACACAAACATTTTACATATTCGTTATCGCAGAATAGCATCGCCTGTGCTGAAGCCGCTAGTAAATCTGTTCCGCTTCGGCGTGCGGGCCTAGTTCAGGCGTCTGTCAATAGATGGCTCCACCGGTCCGGGTAGGCTCCGCCCGCCGGCCGGCCGGCTGGCTGCCGACGATGGTAGTCGGTGGTTCGCTCTTGCAGCGGTTGGCGGTTGTCGAGGCGGTTTTTCTGCTCTCGGTGCGAGGTGACGGGCCGACAGACTGTGATTTTTGCGGTGCTTAAGTGTGATACGACCCGCGCTCAATGTGCTCCCAGCAAATTCGCGAACGTGCTCTGCCGATTTAACTCAACACCGATTCATCAGGTATTTATCAAACACAAAAAAATATAATTATACCATACTCACCTGACATATCCCTAACATATCCCATGGACATACTCCTGCGACCTGTCCGGCTCAACATCTCAACACTCGGACTTCCGGAGTAGCTCCCGTGGTCGCTGACGTCCGCGGGGCTGGCGGGCGGCCCCGGCCGCTCTCGCCCGGTTTTGCCGACGGCGGCCGGCCGTCCGGCCTGAACCCACTGCCGCTTCGCTCGGTAACCGGCTGTGTGTGCGTGTCTTGTGTTGCAGCCGGCGGCCAAGTGTCCCCACACCAGCGACGATGACGAGCGAGTCGGTGGGTCTGCCGGTGGGAGGCGAGGGCTCTCAGCCGCTGCCCGCCCACCGCGCCTGGTATGACTCGCAGCGGTCGGCCGGCATGGCTGGCATGGAGGCCGGCGGCACGGGCACCATCCCGCCCGAGGACATGGAGATGTTCTTCCCGTCCATCGACGGCTCAGCCAGCCGGGGCCGGTACTACGGAGCGTCGCACTCGGCGGCGGCGTACCCCGCGCACACCGCCGACTGGAGCTGTGAGTACCGACACGGCCAGGTACCGCCGGTACCGTACCGCTGGCCGAGTACAGCGCTCACCGCTGACCGTACCGCGCTGCGGCACCGGGGACCGTGCTGAGGGGACCCCAAACACAGGCCGGTGCTCGCTGACATGACCCGAAATAACCGGCCGCACGCGCCGAGGCCGCCACGCAGGCCGTCCACACCCGGGGTCAAATGGGAACAGGAACTGCTGAGGAGTGTCACTGCCGCAGAGCTGGGCTGCGCCTCGGGCAGCTCCGGGACAGTCTGAGAGTAGCTCAAGCCTGTCGATCTGCCGTGTGTTAGGTGAAGCTTCTGTCGTTGTGTCGTGGGTGGGATCACTGTCGCTCTGTTATGGTCAGGCGACCCGTCTGTCAGTCTGTGGGTCTGTCGGGTGTCGGGTGACCTGTCTGTTGACGTGTCATGGGTCAGATGACCCGTCTCTTGGTGTGTCATGAGTCAGGTGACTCGTTCAGTAAAGTTCAGTTCAGACTTCAGTTCAGTGTAGTTCATTTTATTAACACAAAATACATACACAAGGAAAGAGACAATGTGGATTGGCGCAAAAGCAACAGCTTAAATCAAGCGCACCCTCCAAATATGTGTAGGCAGATTGACCTGTCTGTCAGGCTGTCAGATATCAGATGACCCGTCTGTCAATTTTCCGTGTGCTGAGTGACCAGCCTGCTTGTCTGCCGGGATGTTGGATGTGGGAATGTGGGATGGCCTGCCGTTGGCTTGTCA
This sequence comes from Balanus nubilus, assembly GCA_031763405.1. Taxonomy (NCBI): domain Eukaryota; kingdom Metazoa; phylum Arthropoda; class Thecostraca; order Balanomorpha; family Balanidae; genus Balanus; species Balanus nubilus. Next base: position 8,794 of record JARFNZ010135520.1, read on the forward strand.
TGTGTCAGCTGACCTGTATGTGAGTCTGACCTGTGTCAGTTGACCTGTCTGTGAGTCTGACCTGTGTCAGTTGACCTGTCTGTCAGTCTGACCTGTGTCAGTTGACCCCTGTCGGTGTGTCGCAGGTCGTGTTCCAGATGACCTATCTGTCGGTCTGGCATGTGTCGGTTGGCTCTCCTTTCGGCCTGTAGACAGTCAGATACTAGGGTATCAGTACGTCGGATGTGGGGGATGTTTGTCGGATGTGGGGATGTTAGCGGTCAGAATGGGTGCAGCAGCGTCGCGACCGCGTCCCGCTCGGTCCGGCTCGTGACACGAGGCTTACATCCTTTATCGCGGCCGGCGTCGACCACTGTCAAGCTAATCACAGCCATTCTAGATACATACGGCCTCTCATTGAATTGTCATGTACGTGCATCAACGAACGTGAGTTGTGCATTGCAGCGTTCGCAGCATCAAGCGATTTCAGCGAGGCGCGCGTAGGACAAGACTTATATGATTCAGAGAAGTGGGATCTGCGGTGCAGATCTCTTGTCTCTGATGAGATAAGAAACCATCTTACATGAAGTTTGGTGTTCAGCACTGCTTTCCGATAGGTCATTGTTTCAGTGGTGCAGAATTAGCAGCGTAAAATTATTTTCATTTTATTACCACATTGATTACTGATTCGTTCACATTGGGTACGCGCCAAACAGAAAGCGGTCACACCATTTTCTTTCCACGCAACAAACTTGTGTTTATGTTGGTGGTCAATTTTACGTGTACAAAATATGCGCCACAATATGACACTAACTGTAATCAAGTGGACTTTTGGACTCGCCTCGGCTGGATTGAGTTCAACTGAGCATATAATTAGACCGGCGAGCGCCGGATGGACAGCACAGGAGTGCCGAAAATAAATAACGCCGTCTATTGATCCCCAATCTCGTTATCTCGGCACCGCGGATGAGGGGAATGTGGGTTGAAACGACCGCTCTCCGGCCAGTGCTGCGATGGTGTGGAATGGGTACGACTGCGCATTGCGAGTAGATGCCACTGTGGAATGGGATGCGCAGCTTTAGATAATGGCGTGGTATGGGGTGCGCACTGTGATCAAAGGCCATTGGGGTATTGGTGCGAACTGTGATCGGATGATGGTGTGGAATGGGTTGCGAGCTGTGACTGGATGCCGCTGTGGAATGAGGTGCGGGTGCTGTCCAGGGCTGTAGGAAATGTCAACCGTGGTGTAAAATGATCTGGGCGTGAGCTTTTCGAAGTGATGCACCCAGGTACCAGTAAAGGTCTAAACTAGGGGTGGAGCGGTAGATGAAGCTGTCGAACTGTGGGTTGGAATGGGTGCACGCTGTTTGATCGGATGCAGTTATAAAATGTGATGCGAATCATCCGGGGTGAACGGAACCAACAGTTGATGATTGATGGAATGGTATGCTAGCTACCCGGGATGGACGGGCTCATCAGTTGCCGATGTGGAATGGGGCACGCAATGATTGGGATGGAGGGGCTGGTTGCCAGCTTAAAATGAAGTGTTATTATCTGGTTTCGATGGGCCCGACAGATGCCGGCGTCGAGTAGGGGTATGAGGTGTTGGCTGCCTGGGAGGAACGGCCACATCATCTCACTGGCCGTGTGCATGAAGCCATCAAATATAAACACATTTGCTGATTTATCGGGATCGCATCAGTGTATAATACTCTATGTGCTACATTTTGGAGACTCCGCATAGTCATTGTTCAGTTTTGAAGCTCAGTCAATGCATTTCAGTGACAAGTCAACAGCGCTCGCGCAACCAAATCATTAAAGAAATAAAACACTTAACATTTCGCGACATCTGCTAGTTATCGCTCCGTCTGATGACAAGAGCCCTCTAATCTCTTTTATTTTAATTTCAATCATACATCATTACCTACTCATTGTCTATGTATGGGCGAGTTGCCAATATGGCTGAAAGACAGAGAAGTGATAATATGTTCAGCCCCATTTCATGACACTGACGCATAATGTGTGGACTGATAAAGCTTCATTGCTGCTCCCATCAGCAGATGTGGGACTTCTTCATGATGTGGGACTTTCTGCGCTTTCTTCATGGTCGGTCTCCTTCATTCGTGTGTTCCCTTTTTCTTTTCGTTCTTAGGATTCTCATAAAGCATACGTTCGTTTGCTGGACAGAAGAATGCAGAACGAATTATGTTGGCAAATAGGATAAAGTGGCACCGACGGTATAGAAAGTACCGATTTGGTACCTTTTTTCGATTATTATATTATTTTAATAGTTTTTCGCAAGTGATTATAATGATTCGCAAACGCTACCGTTTTAGTTTTTAACGGGCACAAACCTGCATTGAAATACCTTTCCTACATTTAGGTAATTGCAGTCTGTTTAAATTGTAACTCCGATAAAATAAAGATTTATGGACACGGGTGCCGCAATAAATGTGTAACAGTGGCATGGCGCAATAACAGCCTTAAAGATTCACGCAAAGTTAATGTTTTCACTAGTGATAAAATATAAGTGTCCTACTGCCCCAGCCATAAGTAACTGCAGCTCACCAAACTTCCAGAAGTAGAAGTTAATGTTTTGTTCACAACAACATCTGAATCTGATTTTGTAACGTTGTGATATCTGGCCACTTAAGTCTTCCTTAGCGCGTAGGGAAGTGATTCTCAAATACGGTGTCGTTACACCACTAGGTGTAATGAGTACTTCGGGAAGAGATAATGACGATTCAGCAGCAACTTTATAGATTTTGGTTGATTCGATTGATTATGGATCACGACTAGATATTACCACTTGACAACACTAGCACCTACAATAGTAGGCCACCACATATATTTTTTACCAGGGCAAGAAACCAGGGCAACGACTTGTGGGCACGTCATCTTATACACTCTGCGAATAGGTCGACAATGATGTCTACTTATATTTCTATCCCTAGATGGCATAAGTAATGAACGCCTGAAGTTACGCTGTACCGCATGGCTCGAAGTCGAGGAAGTTGCAGTCCTAGGAATTGGAAAGGGAAAGGGTAACGTGTTTCTCTGGCAATCGAAAGTGGGAGCCATACTTTTGATACTGTGGACCAGTGGCGTAGGGGCATTATCTATGTTATGAGAAGTCATATGAGAAGTCAAGTGTCGAGCTCGACAAAAAGCCTGCCTGATTCCGTCGCTCTGTTCTGTTCATCCACTTATGCTACGGATTGTTTTTTTTTATACATTATTGGCGTTCGCAAACCCACTGCTACCTTGCGTTTGCTTTCACTATCCACCGAAACGCATCACCTGTTTCTGAACAGTTACTGCTGTTGACTGACATAAGGATAAAGGCACCGAGGATCAGTTGGCTATTGACCAGACCGCATTCTAAGAAAATACATTGACACTTTTACTTCAATACAGGAATTATATTAAAGGCCTTGCAAACTGAAGAGTGAGCAATGTAGGTCGCATTACATTCAGCAGTTTGTATTTTATTTTGGGGTTTCATTTTACATATATTTGCTTTACAATGCTTTACATTAGGTATACTACTTACTTCCTCTCAAAGGAAGGAAATAGTGTTTTACTTACTTCCCTTGACATTCATTGCCCTAATAACGTTAGCCCTACCAGCTGTTAATAACGTAAGCCCTACCAGCAATAACGTTAGCCCTACCAGCTGTTTATCTCCAAACTCCGGACCCAAAGATTGCAGCTTTTGCAGTATTACCTAAATTTTAATACACAATGCTAACTCGGTGATTATTACCCAAGCCGAACTACTATGATATACATAGGTACCTTTCTAGTTATATGCGTCTTCTCGTGAAGATTAGAACGCATGCAGCTCTTTATGATATTACAACTTCCAGTGAACCACTTTTGTAATTTACAGTGATTCATTGTTTTTATTGCATAGACAAAATAAACTTTCGTTCTTTCAAAACAAACTTTAACTTAACGGATGTCCTAACCTAACAATGCAGGTACATTAAAATCGGAGCGAGTCTCACCTTTCATTATAGACAATTTGTGTTCAAACGTTTCGCTAATGCATTCGTTTTATGCAGGAGTGTCAGCAAATGTAAGTGGGTGGGGAAAACCAGACGTTCGGGAGAGACAATCAGGGCTTTGGGGGACAATCAGGAGGCAGTCCCTTAGGACTAGTGTTAAAATCCTGCGAATCTGGGAGGTCCGAAAAGGGTTTTGTCCTCTGGTTGTATAACCGCTGTGATGTGCTGAATGAGGTAGCTTCAAAGGTAAAGAAACAGAGACATGCTTAAAGGGAATGTAAGGGTTTTTTCCCACTTTTTTAGAGTTAACGATGCATCTCGACACAGGGCAATAAGTTATATATATTAAATCTTGGTCATTTTGCTATGTCTTGTCTGTATACAACGGAAAACAATCTGAAAGTTAGTTTTGCGCTCCACGAGTACTTGTTTGCTCAGCTAGACTTTTTAATCCAGTAATTCTTCGAAGCACGTCGAACCTCGTGACTTATTTTCATGATATCTCCGGGTTTTCATGAAAGTTAGGAGACGAATGATATTCACGTAGATAGAAAATCAACTTACGAGCACACACAATCACTTGCAAGTGAAATAATTTAATTATTATTACATTGTATTGGCTACCGTACCTCCGTATTAATGAAGGATTAAAAAGAGAAACACAAGTTGAAATGAGAAAACAAAGATTTTGTTATTTGCGATGCGATCACCAAAGTTATGGATTAGAGAATTTAAGAAATTCGTGATTAGAGAATCGTGATAAGAAAATGTTTAAGATAAGAGAAGGGCATTAGGACATAGTGCTGGACAAACCTACAGGTAGTTACAACTTCATGTTCAGATTCTGGCTTTCTTTTTAAACATAATTGGGTAAAATTTTCATAGAACACATAATAAATATCAAGGTACAAGATCCACACTTACATATACTTTTAGCTGACATTTTCAAAACCCTTACACTCCCTTTAACAGAGAAATTCTCGACTCGTTTTTTTTCTTCAATTTGCCATGGCGCTCATCAGTTCCCTTTGGTGGCCTTGAGAACGGATATCAGCTGGACCTCGCATTTTCGATATGTAAAAGCAGCAGTGGGTCTGGAACGGATGGTTTGAGAGGCAAAATTCTAGTGCCTCAATTAGTTTTGGATGACACATTTCACTTGCGTATGCGCTTATAGCTCATTTAAGAACAAGCTTTCTTTAGTAAAAGCTGCATAGATTTTCCACTATATTAGGAAGTGCGTCGATGTTGTCCCGATTTCAGGCGGTTTGCTGAGAGTTGTGACCCGTGGCCCCCCACTGGATCCGACTATGTGTGAAAGCAGTGTGATGACGGTCCACTAAACGCGTCGGGTAGTTTTCAACTACACTGCCACAACTATGAACGCAAAACTTCGATGAAGTTACGTACGGAATTGTATTACTGGTATGTCTAACTGGCTTGAGTCATCTGACTTCTTTGTGGAATGTAACTTAAAGCGAATTTTGGCAACATGTTACGGTTTAGATTTCTCCAGAAAGTAAAGTAACAGTCTTTTTACCAGGGAATTTGCACATCAGTTTATACGAACTAATACTTAAGATTAATTTGTTAAAATACATAGTGTCAGTGTTCATGTGTCATCCAATATCCACTTTTCCCAGCACCATTATTCAAACGCCCTTGCCAATTCCACGATGCCCCAAAGGACGGTTAATAACTTTTGGAAATACCCATCTTTATTTTTAATGATTAAAACCAGAATTCCTTTGGGAATCTAAAGCTATTCAATATTATTGGAAAATTGCATTTTTAAGATTTTCGTCTTCTTATATCAAACTTAAATATTATCATATAACAATTTATATAGCTATGGCTCTCTAACTTTATAATGAACAGAACTTCGTGAATGGAAGCAAACGTTTCATGTTCTGAACGGCTGTTGCATGCTTTTCAGACAATATCAAAATGTATTTTTATCTTTTCAAACATGCGTGGTACACGCATGCAAAACATATATGTAATGGCTACGGTGACGGCACCTGACGCAATGTTGGCTCGCACCGCGCTGTAGGCATAACACCGACACCACATAAAGCTGAACGACGAGTACATTTAGCATAAGACTACGATGCGGGAACTGTGATGTGTGTCTCTATGCCGCACTATCCCTAGGTGCATGCATCTGGTTTCGTAAAACAAAAAACTGTCTGAATGAGCACACTACAAACGACCCCATATCTACCGGCGTACCCATGCCGTCGATACTCACGAACGGCATGAAGTTATTCGCTATGGTTTGTCGTTTTTCGCAATGATTTGCGGATAATGACAGAGCAAGCCGTGGGTGTGGAGACAAGGGGAGGTGGTCTTTGCTCCCTCCTCCTCCCTTCTCCCCTTATCAAGACGTTCCTGCGTCCCTGGACCACGTAATGAACATGGGTTAAAAGTCACTGTTGAACACATGGGAGTCTTCAAAAATAGACACTCAACTGTGAAACTTTTATTAGACCCTTCTAATTCTGATTTAATGGGTCTTACCCCAGGCAGGTTCTCAGTAGCACAAAAAGAGCGCTCAGTGACGAGATATGACCCATCGACGTCAATGTGTCCATTTAAAGCTCACTTCAATGGCGGAATGTTTTTTTATGGGAAATAGATATCTAGGTACCAGAAAGGGTCCTCTATAGAAACTCACCTATGGTCTATAGACCCTTTAAAGCCTCACAGGAGGGGTCATTTCCACGTCCAGTGGCCACTGTAAACGTGACATCTGTACTCGGAGAGCAATGGTCTGTTTCGTTTCCACATATGCTCTGTCAACATGTTGCACCGCAACGGATGAGACACGTTGTCGAGCAAAATCATGCACATTTCGTGATGCTGGGACGCCGGAGTGTCGTGGGAAGTAGTGCAGGGAGTCCTCCTCAGGCCTCCCCCCTTCTGTACATCCCATGACAGTCTATCTTCATCCACCGACTATTCAATATAACTTTCATGTCGTTTGGTAGTCGTAGCGGCCTAGGTAAGCCAGCATATATGGTGTCGGCTCATAGTGTGCTCACTTGGATAGTTTACACATTTTGTTTTTACCAAATCAGACTTATACGACATAGAGGCACTTCACACGTATTGTATAGTTTTATGTTAAATGTACTCATCGTTAGATATACCTACACAGGGACGTATCCAAGGGTGGACGGTGCCATGACCCTTTCCTGAGCGATCTAATTTACACCAAATAAAATGGGTTTCTCCTGAATTTTAACATTACGTCTATGAGCATTCCATGGAAAGAATCGAGTTTTAAATATATCTAACCGCATCCCCTCCCTCCCTCGGTAGCTGAAAATGTGTCGTGTTCCCTCCCTGACCAAAATCCTGGTCATGTGTCTGGATATAGGTACGTCAGTATTATGAATACCACCCGGTGCAAGCCAACATTGCGCCAGGCAACATCAACACAGCCATCATCCCACATGTTACCAAGCCGAGAGCCACGCATGTTTTAAGAGATTTATTGCACAACCGATAGCTGTCCTTCCATTGACGGTGCACGACCGAGAGCTGTTCTTCCATTGACCACGTGCTTGACCTAAACAGTAGATTAATTGGAGTGTTAATGCACAGTTTACCCGGAAGTGGTAATGCACTGCTGAACCTGAACTCTAGAAAATTGCACTTCACTATACTCTTGCCACAGAGCGGCCATGCACTAAACCGTTGTATGCACTTTCGAAAGATTCAGTTTTTTTGGACTCGCCTTTGGCTCGTTAAAGGGCATGTAAGGTTTTTCTACTTTTTGGAGTCCAAGATGCATCTCGACACAGGGCAATAATTATATATTAAGTTTAAGTCATTTTGCCTCTGTCTTGTCTATATGTAACGGAAAACACTCTTAAAGTTAAGTTTGCGCTCCACGAGTACTTATTTGCTCAGCTAGATTTTTTAGACCAGTATTTCTTCGAAACACGGCGAACCTCGTGACTTATTTTCATGATATCTCCGGGTTTTCATGCAAATTTAGAGACGAATGATATTCACGTAGACTGAAAATTCACTTACGAGCACACACATTCGCTTGAAAATAAAATCATTGCATTACTATTACATTTTATTAGCTACTGTACCTCAAAATTATCTCCCTCTAAAAAGTATTGGAGACTTACTAACGATTGTTTCCAGTTGGTACTCGTCTAAAAACTTCTGCGTGTGTAATATTGAAATAAAGATGAACTATTTAGAAATAGCATTTGAAAGATTAACCAAGGATTAAAAAGATAAACAAATGTTGAAATGAGAAAACAAATATTTTGTCATTTGCGATGCGTTCGCAAAAGTTATGGATTAGAGAATTAGAGAAATTCGTGATTAGAGAAGGCCATTAGGACATAGTGCTGGACAAACCATAACATTTTACAGGTACTTACAATTTTCATGTTCAGATTCTAGCTTTCTTTTAGAACAGAATTCGGTGAAATTTGTATAGAATACATCATAAATATCAAGCTATAAGATCCACAATTACACTTACTTTTAGCTGACATTTTCAAAACCCTTTCATTCCCTTTAATAATATGAATCGTTTATGTCACTCATGCGTACAACTATAATAAAGGGAAGATTTGGTACCATTTGAAAGGGAATGAAACAGACTTTCGGGATATGCAGTGTTTCCCTGCATTCAGGAGATACTGACCATTATATATAGAGATCGTATAGATCGTATAGAGATCTAGTATAGAAATCGTTAACTAAAAAAAACGTTACTTTATACCTATACAAATATCACCAAGGAGAATTCTTTCCTGGTTCTAAGAACTACACCATCGGATTTCTCAGGTTTTTTTGGTTTAAATCTTCCTAACTTTGGAGGTGGGTATTTCCAAAACTGTTTACCGTTTTTGGAGGCAACGTGATTCGGTTAGCCCAGCAGCTGTTTCGGCTGGCAATGCAGTCTCAATTCTGAGTATGTGTTGTGGCTGGCGCTGCATTATTCGTAATTAATGTCATTGTCATACTCATTTTAGCGCGAACAACACGGTGAGAGACCGAAGAAAACATTTGTTATTTTCCGTACATGCTACATTACACACCTAAATGGAGGAACCCAGGATTTAAAATCGCACATGAATTATACCACATTTTTTTAGCATACAAAAAAGATGTTGAAAGCCTGAAAAAAATTGCGGAAAAACATGTTGTGTCGCCCTCAGCCAAAGTCGTCTCGGCCTCGCCCTTTGCTAAATGTGTCTGTGATTAAAATTACATCCTATGACAAAATAGCATGTATGGAAATATCTTCCTACCCTTGGGCTGTATATTTAATACTATTACCTCGTTATTTTTGTGAGAATACGTCGGACCGAACGGTTCTTGGTATTTTCTTTTAAAAAAAACTCGGTGAGATGATTTAATTTCTCAAAGAAAGTTAGATCTGACATGTATCTATAGGTACCGTTTTAAATCTATACAATATTCCCTGCATATTTAAGATGTTTGTAAGCTATCTATTTCCTTATCCTTCCTGAAGCATTATTATATTTTTCAACACCACATCTGTCACAGTGTCACGTCCAACAATTATGCCAGCGGCCTTCACACTATTTAAATTGCAAAAACTGAAGATATGAAGTCAGTGTCGCCATCCGGCTGCACGGTGCTTCGAATATGCTGCCAATAACCATGATGCATGATATAGTCCCCACCTCAAATCACAGCCACATTGTCTCACGTTTTTATTTGCATTATATTTTTGCAATGTAAACACAAATTTAACATGCTCTCCTAATATTTGGAGACACACATGCTCGAAGCTATTATGCTAATAGTGACACTTTATCCCATACACCATTCTTCCTCGCCCGCCGCATTACACGATAAGCATAAAGAACACGGATACTGGGTTCGTGGAAACTAATGTGTTTAAGCATTTTACAGTGTCAACTAGAAGAGAACAACAGGCAAAACGTGAAAGTGGTGTAGCTGACCGCGGCGGTTCCGTTCCATTTCGGACCACTTCCTTTTTTGAAACCGTTACACCCTGTTTTCCCCATGGGACTTACCATGCATCATTATTACATCATTAACATTAAGTTCATTCTTTGTTTAACTAACCGCGCTATATGTTGGCCATAAATACCCTCATCATTCATATGATTCAAACTACCCGGTGCGGTATTTTTAGCAGCAACACGGACAAATGTCCCAGAATAGTGCACACGTTGACCGTACTAATATCGAAGCCGCAAATCAAACATGTCCTAGGCGCAACACCGTTTTATGAGTGTGTACGGGGCGCTGTTACATGGTGTTATCTGTGCTTACCTATGCCGGCATCGCCGTAGCCTGCCGACCCCCCGCCGGGCGGGCGGCGGCGGCGGCGGCGGCGGCGGCG
>JARFNZ010135521.1:0-10886 GCA_031763405.1 Balanus nubilus
GGGCGAGGCGCCCCCCCCCCCCCCCCACCTGAGGTTTTTCGTTTACCATTCATCAAACAATTAATCTAGGATCGTCAAACTTTCTGACTTTTCCTATCGTTTCAATACGCATCGAATAGTGTACTTTTTCTATAAAAGAAATGTCATCAGGGGCGGGTCCAGGACCGTTTTTTGGGGGTCACTACACAATTAAATGCTCTTTCAGAAGACTATCTCGAAATTCCAAAATTTTTATTTAAAAATTCAAAAAGTTTGGAAAAACTAAAACAAATTTTCCAAAATCGTATATTTTGTTTATTTTTCACAATTACGAGAAAAAAAGGAATATATGTAAGACAAGACATCAGAGGTCTAAAAAAGTTCCAACTTGACCACCCAGGTAGGGGACAAGTCACCCTGTTCAAAAGCGCCCAATGGGACATAAATCACTCTTCGAGCATTTGTTTTCTTCTTAGATTCAGTCCAGGCTGAGAGAAAATCTCATGTTTCTCCGCCGTCCTCGGATACGAGGGCAAATGCTTATCGGTTCGCAGTTATGCGGGTGATGATGAAGAATGAAGGAAACCTTCATATTTGTGCAAATTTTGCGACTACAGTTGAAAGTTTATTGATTCCTTACCGCCTAGGTGCTACCATATGATAGTGATGCACATTGTCCCAGACGTCCCCAACTTGAGTCGTTCTGAGTGTCCCCCGGGGACACTTTGGGACACTTCTTTTGTTAACGTTTATTTGAGCATGAAAGTGAATCATTCATTTACACTTATTTTTTAAAGATTGTTTAGATGCATTATATTGCCATTTTATTGCCGGCTTAGAAAGTATAGGTATGTCGCACTGTTGTCTCGACAGTATTTTTGACATATAATTGATAAAAAATGATAACAAAATTACTTTAAAAAATATTAAACAGCAGAATGGCCATAAAATTATCATATTAGGACCTAAACAGTAATTGACTTCGCTTTGTGGTGAATAAACGACTCTGAAAATTGTCCAGTTTCATCCCTATTCAGCCGTTGTTTACAAAGACTCACGCGCGCTCGCACGTGCGGCCAATTTGATTTCAGTTTGCTGCCCCTTGGTGGCGCGTTGGTGGTATATGTAGCTTTTCGTGGATTTTGCATTCGGTCAGCCTTGATTTGATCAAGTTTCATCGGCCAGTCAGCTTTTCATTGCTTGTGACTGTCCGTAGACCCCAATATGGTGCAGCCATCAAGAGAGAAAATTCAGTGTGGGCTCCTCAGAGATGGACGCCCTTGCAAGTTCAATGGGCAATTGAGACATTATTCAAGGCACCTGATGTCCCAACATCCAGGTGAACAAGCGAAGATAGTAACACCACTAACTCAGTGGATAGCGCAAGCACCTAGAGTGGTAAGTGTGTCCTGGGCATTGGGAATTGGAGTGGTGGTGGTGGAGTGGGGGGCAGTTGTCATGCATTTGCCCCAGAGTGAGAGTGCAAAGGCAAAAGTGTTTCAGGTGTGTTATGGATTTGGTTCATAAATGATACAGAACTTGTTAATGATGCATTTTCCATTTAGGGAGAGTCAAGTTTAAGAACATTGGCTAAAAGCAATTTCTTTAAAGTTGAAATTTCTCTCTTGCGGCTTTATGAGGTCTGGGATAGTACTTACCTAATTCACTCACACATAAAAGTAGGTACCTATTAGCTTATTTTATATTTATGCTTACAACTACAGGGATTGGAAGATAATAATGTTGCAATTCTATCTGGTTGTACCCTCTCATCCACAAACATCTCTATTGTATACACCAACCATTTGTGGGTTGAATTTTGGCTGCCCCAAACTTGCTGCTATTTTTCAGACTGACATCCAAAGGCCAAAGCATCAGCAATTGCATTTTTATATTTTTGTGCTTGTATTTTATAGTTACAAGGCATATACTTTGTGAGTAAGCCAACGGAAGCTGCAGTTATGAGTTGGATTGGGATGGCAGTCATGACTATCACTTGATATCATTTGCTGGCACTAGGATCAAGATATTAATTTATTGATGCAGGGAAAGGCTATCAAATTATTGTCATGGGCACTGTGTTAAAGAACACAAAATTGATTCATTTTTAGACAACCTTTCACTAAAAGCACCTGTTCCCAAGGAAAGTTGCCATTCCCCAAAACAAATATTGCCCATATGTGTATTGTTTGTAAGTTGAAGCATGACTGTGTGGTGAAACAGTACATAAAATATGATAAAGCAATTTTATTCTATACATTTCTAACATTTTGCATTTAAAATTATAATTTGTGAAAATCCAAACTGAAAATGATTGTTTCTCAAATAAATAGTATCTAAGCTTCTAAACTATCAAAAGCAGTCAGCTGAATGTGTCAAAAAATTGATCTAGGTTTGCTGGAGGATATACAAAATTGACACTTTTAAAGCAATATTGCATAAATATCTGACATAATTTTTAAGCATCCAAGTGACTCAAGCATGATGCAAGTTGTAATGCATCAATTGGTGTGTCATTCATCCAACACCTTTATTACTTCAAAATAGCTGTTTCCTTATCAGCCATTTCTCTATATACCTTCAACATTAGACTGGATACAAAAATTGATCATTTGGCTCTAGTGCCAGCAACTGACATTACCAAAAATGACAAAAGTGGAAGTATGCATGGGTTAGGTTGTTATGTTTGTTGTATGCTGCTCCTCCTGTGCTACCCCACCTTGGCTTTGTTATGATATTTCAGGCATGCCACATTGCAAAAAAAAGCATCTTGTTCAGTGCAAGCCTGTGGTATTAACACCAGTTTAGCAGTATGTTTGGCTCAGAATGAATATGTTGAGTGCAAATATCTTGTGATCTATAACCAACTCATTTAACATTGCTCCAGAATGCATTTGTGGGCATGGATAGAATAGATCTTATCTAAGTAGACCACAATGGGTGCAGGTTTTTGTTGATAATCACATCTGCAGATTACATTTAGGACTCAGCCTGGCTGCTATGAAGATTGAAGATTATAGATAAATGTATTACAGTCATTCAGTCATCCATTTGTTTAAAGTTAGATGAGTGCAAACTGTTTAAGAATATCAATATTTGTGATAAATTTAGAGACTGAAAGGCTCTGAAGATTCAATATTTGTTTACATTAGGTAGGTACCCACAATCAACAACACGTTGCCAATCAAAGGACAGACAGTCAGCGCCACCTATAACTGGAATTGAATGCCATCTGCAGATGCCAAAAAAAAATATTGATTAAATAATGACCATTTTCAGCTGTAATTGGGGATATATCATATGTGTTAGAGGATAGGGGCCAGGGCTGTGGAGTTGGAGTCGAAGCCGGAGTCGGAGTCGGTCGGAGTCGACAGTTTTGGCAGGAGTCGGAGTTGGAGTCGGAGTCGCCAAAATCTTAACGAATCCGACTCCAGGTCGGAGTTGATATAGACTTCTCGCGCATCTAGCGACTTCTTTGGTCGGTGGAATATTCGCCGGCCTGAAGATAAACTAACATCCTTTTAAAATACAAATATTCGAAAACAAATCTTAACAATGACCATGCCAAGATAGGGGCGTGGGGGGGGGGGAGTTACAGGGAATACAAGCTGACTGGACTGGACAGTTTGACTGGATGCGCGCCTGACAAGCTGCGCCCTTGCTCGAGCCGCGCATAATCGTTTTATGCGCTGCTAGAAAGCAAACAAATGGGAAAATGCATGCTACTGCAGATATTGTTTCTAGCACGCAGTTATTTAACCGATATAGGCCGGAGTCGGAGTGGAGTCTGAGTCGGAGTCGATTTCTTCAGGCCGGAGTCGGAGTCAGAGTCGATGAAATTTTGCCGACTCCGCAGCTCTACAGTAGTAGTAGTGGCGATCCCTACTATTGGATGAAGTTAAAGATTCTGCAGATGAGCAACTGCTCATTAATTGGCCTCCAATGATATCTTTCAAACTTTTCCTGGAGCAGTTTGGAGGAAGTTGGAAAAGGCCAGAGTAACTTAAAGCAACATGGGCAATACATAACCGATGGCCAAAGAGCCGCGGAAGGAAGTCATCGGAGGAGGTTGGACATGGACCTAGTTGGAGTTGGAGTTGAAGCATTCACGAATTATTGCAACCACAGACCCTGAAATTACAATAATTCGTGAATGACTAACAATTGAGAAAACTCGCATGCGGTTAGGCGTCGCTTGTAAAAGGGCGTCGCCACTTTCCGAAGGTGTGGGAGGGGGGAGGAGGAGAAAGGGAGGGAGGGAGGACGAGGCCTTTGAAGTCGATTCTTTCCGTGCAACACCCTAGGCGTAATGTCAAAATCCAAAAAAGTTTGAGACGCATCCCCTTTCCCCCGCTTTCGAGGCCCATATGCATGCGATTCGTTTCTAACCAATCCATGCAATGATGACTAAGTTGGTTGCTAAATTGATCCAATCATATGTCTGACCACATAATTTGTATTCCAATTATTGCAATCGAAGTGATATCCGTCATATGCTAATGTCAATTTAACACGTATTGCGCGAATATATCGTGCACGAAACCGTTTTTTTGCAAAGCGATTTGCAGCGCACAAGGCGTAATATTCCAATTCAGCTTGCTTGGTGAGGGGTTCGTTCGCTCGGAGGTATTTGTAAGTCAATTCTTCCCATTTAACGCCCGTAAGCGTTGTTTCCTAGGCTTACCAAAGCATAGCTTATATCCCCTACATCCTACACATAGGGCTGAGTGAGGCAAGGCGACCATCCTAAAAGTGGGGGTCATACATTTTTAATTGGCGTAGTTGTAGGTAATGATATGGTTAGATGGGAAGCACGTTAAGTTTCCTGCTACAAATAGTCAATGCATCAGGGCTTTGTAGTCTACCTGTTTGTTATAAGTTCTCCAAATTTTGAAGCAATACAAAACGGGTGTTTTGCCGGCAAAACGCCCATGTTGGAGTAAAACGCCCACAAGTCGGAAGATCGATAACCTTGCATAATGTATGTAATTCATCCACATTTGGTGAAAGTCAATTGGTACCCGATTTTGTTTCGGTCCTGGGTCATTTGGCGACCTCTGAGGTCGAAATCACCGAATTTCTTTTGTTTTGCCGATGGAATGACTTCCTATCAAGCTACAACCTCGCTCTAAAGACCAAGACGTTTCTTTTGGCCAGTAGAAAGCGTTTAGATACATTCCAGATCTCAGTTGCCCAAGTCAATGGTCAAAGGTCAAGTTAGGTCATTAGAGGTCAGTGACCTTGCTTGACCTGTAGTATATTGTGACCTCATTTGAACCAGTATTTGTGTAAAATGAATGTGAAATTCGATAAAAAAACAAAGCTCTGGAAATTGAAAAAGGTTACCCGAGGCCATCAGAGGACAGTGACCTCGGTTGACCTTTAGGGGTTGTGACCTCATTGGGAACCATGTAGGCCACATGGTAAAATCAGTTTGTATACACCTGAACATAGAGAATCATGAAGCGCGCGAGTTGGAAGCGTCGATATACCGTGGAATTCTGACTGAATTTTCATTTTCAGCAGGAACCCCCAACTCTTCCAGATGAAGATATCGACATGACCGGTGTACCTGCTCTTGCAACTCCGGCTTTAGAGGACGATATACCTGTCCAAGCGCTGCCTGCTCAGCCTGATAATGCCGATGTCGACGACCCAGCTGACGCACCACAGGACAACAGCGCGCCGTCGCAAACTAACAAGGAGCGTGCAGGTCAGATGGAACAGTCACCGGAGCTAACGGAAAAGTTCTGCACCGAAGTTTTGTCTCTGTTACGAGATATTCATGAGCGTGTGACGAAAATCGAGACAAACCAGCACCCCCGAGATCGCAAGCAATCTGTTTGCAAGGACGATGAGACGCGAGATCTTTACTATCGGTCTTGCAGGAGTTTGTCGGCATTAGAAACTGTTACAGACATGAAGCTACGGCAATCTCCCGGCAACAATGCCTTGTTCTGTGAGGTGTGCGTTCCCGCATTCAATCCAGCGGTCCACGTAAGGGAAGGCCTAAAGGTATTGGGAGTTTTCAAGTATGACTTCAGTCTGGGTACCACTTTTGGTCTGAACTCCTCCGCGTACGGAAAGCAGAAACTCCCAAGCGGCTTCAAGTGTCTGAGAGTGGCCGTCAAGAACCACTTCAGAGGAACGCACCATGCACAGAACAAAAAAAGACGGGCGGAACGAGAAGCACTGGCGGAGGGCCAGTTTGCCGCTAGCGCAATGACGGCGGTGCGCGTCCTAAGAACGGGCTACCATGTGCTCAGGAAGTCACTGCCGCACGTCTCCTTCGAAGAGCTGGTCACACTCCAGCATATGAATGGCGTACGTATGGGCTCCATCAATCATTCAACCGGCCTCATGCCAAAACTCCGCGCTGAGTTTTGTGACATCATGCGCGCCATGCTGTCTCGCCACCTGGCTACACAACCGTGCTTGTCGGTGTGCGCCGACAAGGTCACCGTAGAGAGAAGAACAATTGACATTGTGGCTGTCATCAGCATGGTACCGGAAGCGCTGCCTGAGGACTTGGTGCAATCCTTTGTCGTTGCAGCGCCGGTGGTCACTGATCACAGTGGTGTGGCCCTTGGTCGAGAGATAGCTCGTTGTCTCGCAGAGGTGGGCGTGACGCACCCCGATCAGGTCGCTGCCACGTGCTTTGATGGCCAGTACCACAAAAACAAAGTGCCAGAACACATGCTTCTAAGCATGGCAGCGGCAGATCCACAGACGCAAAGGGCACCGAGCGTGGTGTCTCTATGGGATGGCTCACACCTCCTCAACTTGGCTGACGCCGACGCTCGATCAAAGCCGGGATGCGAATGGGTGAACGAAACGAAGGACGCAGTCACAAGGATGACCAAACGTCACGTGACTGGCAAGGGTCTGGAGGTGCTTCTCGAGACTGCTGACAAGCTTGGATCCGTGGCTCTGCGGCCAAAGCTTTGGTCCGATACACGGTTTGCGCCATACGCTGCACGGACATTCAGCGTCTTCCAACGTAATCAGGTGGCGATGGCGCAGGTTCTCAGTGACCGTGTCAGTTCCGGAGCAGCCGACAGCATGGAGAGGAAGGACCTGAAACTCCTTCAAGGTGGGCCATTTATTAACATCTATCCTTCCCAACCGGTTAATTTTTCATCGGGATGAAATTCCTTGACAGTGGTACCTGAATGACCTAACCTCCCTTTTTATATATACAATTAAGAGTTATCTTGTCGATATCATTTTGCCTTGTCTTTTGAGGTCTGGAAATGAACAGCGTGATTGATATATTAATATCGGCTATTCCCAGAAGTCTGTATGATTACGATTTGCTTTTATTGGTAGAGTGATCAGTGTTAAACAAGGTATTTGAAGTCCGTATTGGTGACATATTTTTTTCCGACGGGTCAGGTAATATCTTGCCGGCAAGGGTGGCGGCACTCAGTGATCTCTACGCTGTTCTGGCTGACATGAGCAGGGCCATGCAAGGGCTCCAGACACTGCCCTGGGACAGGAAGGAGAAGCTGGAGACGATGCTCGCGAAGCTCGGGAGGATGCTGGACGCCATCCAGGATGGGGTCGAGGACATGCATGATGGTCTTTGGCCGACCCTGTCGAAGTTTGGCGATGCAGTCATTGAGGTGCGTTTTAAATGGCTGTTCTGGGGAATGCTAATTCACTTGTCTTATTGTGGGATGTGTAAGTGTTTTATTCTTTTGTTACATACATTTATGTTAAGCGCAGTGGAATGAAGACTGAAATGTAGTTTTTTGGTCAAGCGCTATTAACTGGGAATTTTGCAGTGCGATGGGACCAGACAACGATTTTGTGTATGACCGTAGCAACAGTTTAAATATGGAAAGGCTCAAGATGCATTGTCTTGTGACCTTCTGACTACAAACAGTACTTTGTGTGGTTATAATCCACATCCTAATATAGTTAAATGGTCAAGTGTTTCGTAATTTTCAGTTAGTGGCCGAGGCGAAGTCGAGGTCGTTAAATGAAAATTTTGAAACGCAAGACCACTAAACGACTTGGTGCATGACTGCGGCAACTTGCCCAAATAAAGATCGAGCCTGAAGATCACGTGACATACACACCATTTAACAAATTTGTTAGTGGTCACCGGGTACCAACGCATCGATCAGTGAAGTTTTCGTGATAACATTGATAGATAACATAACATCACGAAAACTGCCCTCCACTGTTCTTCAGTCATACCCTAATATGTTATTATAATTATGTGGCGAAAAGGTTATATTTCATTTTAAAAAAATTGTTACGCGTTCTGATGCTGAAGTGGTAACTAAATCCCATTCCCGTGTGCAGGACAACCTCGTGTCTCAGGCGCCGGGACCCGTCTCCAAGTTCATCGAGGCGCTCCTGGCGAGCTGCAACACTAGAATGGATGGCGTGGACGCACGCGGCAACAAGCAAGGAGCGATGAACCAAAAGCTGAACGCACTAATGGGCGACGTTCGCCTTGCTGGTGACCTTACGGCGATGCAACGACTGCTGCACGAAGACTGCCTGGTGGGTGTGAAGCGTAGCATAGACAAGCTCATCAAGGAGAGGTTTGCCCCAAGGTCCTGCGCAGTGGACATGGAGAGCATTCGTGCTGGCTGGCAGTTCCTGAGGAAGCAGACGGGTGGACTGACCAACCAGGCACTGCTGAAACTACTCTCGAGCGAAATGAAGGTAAACCACGTTCTGCGGCCGTACTACAACTTCGTCGTACGCATGTGGCTTTTGAGCCCCCCGGAATCGGTCGTGGAGTCCATGGGTAGCGTGGCCGAAAACGTCTTCGGCACGCACAGGCAGCTCGACCACCGAAACGCCGAGATGGAGCTGCAGGTGCGCTGGAACGGCCCTAGTGTCTTCCAAGCCGACACCTTGGTTCAGGCCGTGGAGGCCAAGTACCAGCACAGGTTTGATCGGACATCGGACATCAGGACCAACCTTGCTGGCACGGTTATCCGAAAACATCTCGAATTCCCGTGCAAGACAGCCAACATCTTCAAACAGGCCAAGACGTGACATGCATTCACTGAGATAGGACTGATATGTTGATCAGGGTCGTACATACTTGTGGTTGCTCATCCGGGTTGTATATATTGATCTGGTCATATGTGTCACATGCAACTAAAAATAGGACATTATGCTGCTCTGTTGCAAGCTCTTTAGAATTGGTGTCCGACTCGTCAGTGAGTTGTCAGCTTCTTGCGATGAAATAGAGCAGGCCTTTGTGAAGTGAATTCTTAAAACTTGTTCCTAATGACGCTATTTAGTGTTAATGCTATCTTACAAAGTGATACCTAATGGTCAAATCATTGATTCTTCAAAAATATAAGTGTTCATTCTGGAATATGACTTCTGTAGATTGATGCATATCGAGGTATGGACATTGACACTGGTCTTCAGGCTTTGCATGCAAATAATGCTGGGATAATGATGAACGTTTCCGTACATGAGCCAATAGGTACTTCAGGTGATCCAGGGGATATCGGGGCCATGTCCCCACCCCCGAACTCCCGAAATGGGCAGTAAGTGGACAAATTTTCAGATATTAACGAAAAACAAACAGTAATTATGGCGGAAAGTTTCTTTTATATCTGCCACCTATAAAATAAACTTTGTTTTGCACCTATGCATAAGGAGGCGAAATGCAATAACCTCTCAGGATTCTGTTGAAGTTTGAGATTTCCCCCCCCCTCCTAAAAACGTCCGAAATCGATACTCTGGGTCACACAGGAATAGATTCTCTATGCCACTCACCGAGCCTTCAGGAGTGGGACAAAAATCGAATTTTCGAAAATGGTAGGGGACACACGGGGACATTTTTAGACCTCTGGATACCTTGAATGAGCTTGAACCACATTGGTTACATAATGTGCATAATAAATATACAAGCCGTTTTTTGAGCTATTCTCGGAAAAACTTTACGGATGATTTCTTAATAACTCCCGACACGGTGCGGGTTAAAATGCCCACACCAACAAATCACATTTGTTTTTCAGATACAGTTGTGGTGCTCGGCTGGTGAATTCAATTTAAATGCAGGACAGATGAGAGCTTTCCTTTTTATGTGATCCTATGATCCAATGACGGTGCCTGCTCACATCTAATAAAGGTACAGGGTGTTTTTTTATGTAAACGATAATTTTAATTTACGATTGAGAGGTACCTAAACTGATTATAGTTTCGTGTTATCGCACACGCAGCAGATAAGGCATGTAGTTATAAACATTTGATTTTTTTTGATTTTTTTCCAAAAAACATCCAAAGGAACGACGAGCCTAGAAGTAACTATACAACCATTCAAACGCAACAGACGAGGAAATAATCCCCGTTTCCGGCAGAGTAGGATGCGTGAATAATCTGGAATATGGCGCCACCAGGAGCATTCCAGTTATGTGGAAGCTCCTGAAGAAAGAGTGAACTCCTTACAGCCAATGTTCCACCTTATATGTCATTCAAACGTCTCGCATTTAGGCTCATATCGACAAAAAAAAACTCCTAAGAAACCCCGTGGACAAAAGAAAGTGGCCGCGAGCTTTTGGCTCCTTTTCTTTGCCCGGTAACAATTATGGACGGGTCGTACCTTGACCATTGTTATTAGGGTAGGTACAATCCTTACAGAAAATGTGAAAGGCAAGGCAGAAAATCTTTAAAAAAAAAATAAAGGTCATCAACTCCTTTGCCAGCGGTCCTGACACAGCAGTAGTTCTCGAGGAAACGCGATACGTTAACTTCGGAGCAGCGGAGCTTAAGTGTCTCGGGATGGACATGGTGCCACATTTGAACGGCGTCTCAATGAATCCAGTGGGATGAGAAAGAGAGAAAGAAGAGAAAAAGAAAAGGTTAGAATGTTATGAAATCGAAAATATACGCCGACCCGATAGTTTATCCCGCGCCATGCCTGG
>JARFNZ010135532.1:0-10886 GCA_031763405.1 Balanus nubilus
GGGTCGGGTACTGTCCTGTGCCCTGTGTCGGCCTGGGTCGGGTACTGTCCTGTGCCCTGTGTCGGCCTGGGTCGGGTACTGTCCTGTGCCCTGTGTCGGCCTGGGTCGGGTTCTGTCCTGTGCCCTGTGTCGGCTTGGGTCGGGTACTGTCCTGTGTCCTGTACCGGCCTGGGTCGGGTACTGTCCTGTGCCCTGTGCCGGCCTGGGTCGGGTATTGTCCTCTGCCCTGTGTCGGCCTGGGTCGGGGCCGCGGCGACACCTCCTACCGTGCCGTCACGGGCTTTCAGTCGGCTGTCATAGCTCTGCACTTCTCTGAACGGTCGCCGTCCTGCCTCTCTCCGCGCATGATGTGTATCAGTACCTTTATCTTAGCACGGTGGCGGGTGAAGCGTCTCTGACCTCCGCAGGGCCGCGGCGGCCGGCTGACTCTGTCGGGCTACACGGCGTCATCGTCGAGACGTGTTGTCACTCCCAGCGGCCGTGACACGAGCTACACAATACAGAGTACCTCTCCGACTAGGGGCCTGGGGCTCTCACACCAGGGCAGTGCCGAGTTTCGCGGTACGGTACCCTTCGTCCGGGGCTCCCACATCAGAGCCGGTCGGACGGACGCGGCAGTACCGGGATAGCGGCGCGGCGGGGCGGCCGGCAGAGTGTCCCATCCATCGGCGGGTCCCGGGCGACGCGGTGCGGTGCCGCCGTGGGCGGACTGCTGTCACAACACGGCTGCGTGCACGGCCGCGTGCACGGCGGGCTGCGAGTCTCTCCAGCGGGGGAGGCGCTCCCCGCCGTCCGCCGCCCCCGGCCGCCGCGCCGAGCACAGCCAGCTACATCACCAAACACTGCATTACTGCGTTGCGTAAGAGCGCCCTGCGCCGGCCGGCGGCGGCCGCCCATGTTGACTCCCGGCCACGCACTTACCCGAGTAACTAGCGGCCGCCGGCCGTCGGACCGCGTGACACGCGTGTGTAATCGGCGGGGAGGGGCGTGAACGGCCGGCAGCTGATCAGCATACCTGGCCTCCCGGCGGGGCACGGAGCGGTCTTGACCCAGTATGTCCGGAGTACCGCGGAGGCCGCCTGGCGACGTGCCGCCCGCCGCGGGCCCGCCGAAAAAGCGCCACGCACCGTCTCCATTGTCGCAGCACGGCTGAGACGGCGCCTTTTTGCGGCTCCTGCAGGCCGCGAGGCGAGGCGAGACGGGACGAATGGCGAGGCGCCGCGTGCCCTCCGCTCCGGCACATGATGAAACGCGTCACTCTCGGCGTCTCGACCTTGGTGCGGCGCCGCCTGTTGAAAACAGCGGCATAAAACGCGTCTGCGCGGAGAGCCAAGACGGCGGCCTGATTGTTCTCCCCGTGTGATGCAATATGGCCGTATAATGAAGCTGTGGGGTGGCGATGATGGTGCCGGGCCCATCTGATTATCTCCGGACGTCGGAGATGCTGAGCCGGCCCGGCCTGCACCGTCCCGTCCCACGACAGGAGGACATGACATCCCGGCCTGTGTCAGAAGAACGTACCGTCCCGCCCCGTGTCAGAAGGACGTACCGTCCCGTTCCGCGTCCCGTACATGCCATCCCGTCCCGCGGCCCGTACGTGTCGTCCCGTCCCGCGTCCCGTACGTGCCGTCCCGTCCCGCGTCGGAGTGACGTTGAGACAGCCGCCGCCAGTTGCCACACTCGGCGAATCAATCGGATCCATCCGTCACCCGCCGTCCTCCCACGTCAGCTGGGCTCTGCGGCGGAGTTAATTGCCGGATGTCGTCACTATATTGTGTCGGCGATGCTGTTGCGGCCGACACGCATAACATACCAATCCCATCCCACACAGTACTCACATGCACAGGACGACAGAGGCGGCGCGATCAGCGGCCAGATAGCCTCTGATCGCAGACCCGACCTTGCCAAGGTCACCGGGCATGTAGGCGGCGACCGAGCCGCTCCGCTCCATCCTCCGCCGCTCTGCCGGGCTCAGGGCTGCTACTGCTACTACTGGTACTGCTACTACTGCTACTGTTACTACTGCTACTGCTATTACTGCTAATGCTACTGCTACTGCTGCTGATACTACTGATACCACTGCTACTGATACTACTACTACAGCTACTACTGCTACTGCTACTACTGCTACTACTGCTACTACCGCTACTACTGCTACTACTGCTATTACTGCTATTACTGCTATTACTGCTACTACTGCTACTACTGCTACTACTGCTACTACTGCTACTGATACTTCTACTACTGATGCTGATACTACTGCTACTACTGCTACTGCTAATACTACTGCTACCTCTTCTACTGCTCTTAATGAAACTGCTTCTACTCCTACTGATACTAATGCTACTGATACTACTGCTACTGATACTACTGCTACTGATACTACTGCTACTGATACTACTGCTACGGATACTATTGCTACTGCTACTGCTGCTGGTACTACTGCTATTGATACTATCGCTTCTGCAACAGCAGCAGCGGGGTCAACGGCAGGACAGTACCCCTGTGACTGAGCTCGGGACCGGCCCGGAGTCACGGGTTTGTCCCCGGACGGCGATTACACTCCCCGCTCTCCAGCGCCAGGGCCACCATTCGCGGACGTCCATTTCTGAAACCCGTCTGTGGTGCCGAACAGGGGCCGATATGGCGACACATGGTCTAGCGTCACAGGCCGCCGAGTTCCTCCTGACCCTCTGACGGCTGGACTGCCAACGAGAGCTGCACCAGTAACATGAGCTGGACGTCCCCCTGTCTCATGAAATCCTTCTTACGAGAGTTGACGGAGAGCTGCGTCATCTCATGATGATGATGATCATCATCATCAAGGAGCTGTCATTTGACGCGGGGCCCTGACAGACCTCGAGGCCTGTTGGTTCTAGCGGCGCTGTGGTGAGATTGCTGCTGCTCAGACCATACCGTCCGGCAGTGCCGCTGCTCCCCCGCCACCCCGGGTAGTCGTCTATGGACGGTGGACGGCAGTGGCCCTTCCGCCGGTACCGGGATCGTTTGCCATGACCCGGCGGACAGAGCTGTGTGCCCAGCAGTGGCCGGCTGACCCGCCTCGCATACTGCTGATGGCCAACACGACCCCTGTGTCGAGCTGGTGACCTCGCGTGGGTCAGTCCCGCCGCGCCGGCCGGTGGCCACCAGTGCCGACCGGCCACACACCGAGCCGCACATTACACCGCTCCCGACCCTGCCGAACGGCGCTGTTACACCGCCGCTGCAGGCAGAACCGAACGTGACGCCTCCGGTAATGAGCGGCCTGCCATGCATATGCTGATGGCCCGAGTCGTTTTAGCTCTGTCCGGTAGGAAGGCGCGCCGGGCGGCCGGCCGCTGGAATGGATCACGGCTGCCGCCGGGGGCTGCGGAACTCATCTCAGGAACTACCGCGGGGCGGGCGGCGCGGCGGCGGCGGCTGCAGCCTGGCGTATAGTCCGGCCGGCGTGCCTCTGATGGAGCTGCGGAGCTCTGTCGGTGCGTCGCCGGGCAGTATGCCGGTCACGTGCCGAGCGCGCCGCGCCGGCCGGCCTGCTTCCTGGCAGGCAAGGTCAGCCGAGCGGCCGAGTTTGGGGCAGAGTGGCCGCCGGCCGGACTGAGCAGGGCGGAAGTGATCGGCGGCTGAGGCTGACCAAGTCGGCGCCGACAGATGAACCCTGACCGGCCGCACAAGCTGGTCACATTAGCTGATGACTGACCACGTCAGCTGATCGCTGATCACATCAGCTGATGACAGACCACATCAGTCGCCGGTCGTCATGAGCCATCATCGGGGACAAAAACTGTGTCCGGTGGAATGATGATCAGTAGGTATATAGTTATTTACATAGCTGGTAAACCTCAGGTGATAGCTAAACGTTTAGTAGCTGCAATAGCATCGTATACGAAAAGAGAACGTACTGCAATACGGATGTGTGTTTTATACCTACGTGACAGTGCATAGCAAACAGTTAGGTATTCTTTATCTACCTACGTTACAGCACTCACTACAGTGAACATATTCTTTCGCGTTTTTTACCATGAAGTTCAAGGTAATCTGAGATCTACTCCAGACATCACGTGAGGATGACATTGAAGCGTCTAAGAACCTGGAATGACATGGCGAGTTACAAACGAACAAGAATCGAAATCATGTCACAAAAACCGTCCGAGATAAAGGCAGAAGCGGATGGCGAGAGATTGCGGCATCTCGAACTGAAGACTAATGGATTGTCTTAACAGAGCACAAAGCCTTATTAGCAGCCTTCCACTCGCCCCGAGGCAAGAAACTGAGCGCCACAGACAACGTCCTCCGAAGGGGTGGCACATAATCTGGGATTGCTGGAACTGTCCAGCCAGGGTCTGTTGGAACTGTCCAGCCGGGGTCTGTTGGAACCGTCCAGCCCGGGTCTGCCGGAACTGTCCAGTCCGGGTCTGCCGGAACTGTCCAGTCAGGGTCTGCCGGAACTGTCCAGTCCGGGTCTGCCAGAACTGTCCAGTCCGGGTCTGCCGGAACTGTCCAGTCCGGGTCTGCCGGAACTGTCCAGTCAGGTCTGCCGGAACTGTCCAATCCGGGTCTGCCGGAACTGTCCAGTCCGGGTCTGCCGGAACTGTCCAATCCGGGTCTGCCGGAACTGTCCAGTCCGGGTCTGTTGGAACTGTCCAGCCGGGGTCTGCCGGAACCATCCAGTCCGGGTCTGCCGGTACTGTCCAGTCCGGGTCTGCCGGAACTGTCCGTCCCTGGAGAGCCGGAACTGTCCGGCCGCCGCCGCGCTGTGCCGTGCCCGCCGGGTGTGAGTGGAGAGCGGCCTGTGGCCTGCGGGGCCCGCATCGCTGCCATCCCGGCACCCAGCAGAACAGGGTCAGGGACGGACCGACCTCACCCGCGCGACGATCAACCCATCAGACCACTGAGGGCTGAGCAGTAATTGGCGTAATTGCCATCTGTCGGCACTCCTTTCATCGCGGAACCACCAGTGCGGGGATCGTCCAACACCTGGGTCTTGTTTGCTGTACCGCTGGCAAGGAGCTCCGAAGTCCTCAGCAGCACGTTCAGTTGAGGACTTCTCTGAGCTCTGTTTCGTCCAGTCCCCTCTGCACAGTCCGCTGTATCCTCGGCCGGACCCCAGTAGCTGATGGCACACAGGCGGCGCGGCGCGGCGCCGTGTTTATCAGCCGCCGAAGACGGCACGTCGGGCGGAGAGTGGGATAGAGGGAAATACCGGGACGCCGGGCGAGAGAGGTACCCCGGCCCACTATCGTCACGGAGTCGTGTCCAGACAGACGTCCTCCGGGGACGGCATCGACAGGCGTGACCACAAAAACCGAGGCCGGCTGGAGGGCCACGCGGGGCACAGCGGCACAGGAGGCCATCGATGACGGGAGCCGCTGCGACTGCCGACCCGGGGGACGAGGGCGCAGCTGACCCGACCAGCGTGTGGCGCAAGTTCCGATGACTGCCGGCGGCCCGCAGTATCGTGTGGTATGACCCGGGAAGGCCCACCAGGACACGGCCGCCGTGGAATGGGGACTGGGGGAGTGTATGTACGACCCGGCTGAGTTTGCGGTGACCCGGAGAGAGTGCCACTGACCCGGGGCTCGAGGCGAGGTTCGTGACGAAACCCCCCAGTGTCCGGCCTGCGAGGAGAATCGCCAGCCGCTCCTACTACGTGTTGGTACTGAATGACTCAGCTGATGTGAGTCACACAGCACAGAAGAGGAGTCGAACTGTGAGGATTACAGAGCAGGCCTGCAGGGGTCCCTCACAAACGAGTTGCGGCCCCACCGCATGAGCTACCGCAGACTAAAAATGATACAACTGATTGCTGATGCGCCGAATTTATCCTAGGTCAATCAGACACATGCCCCGTCTCATAGATATCCCGAGGGCCGATTCTGACATGCTAGTGTTATTAGAGTTTATCAGCTCACTAATCGGCATTCACACAATTGAACGGTGAACACGTAAACAAACAAACAGTAAACAAACGAGCCGTTAACATGTAGAGGACAGCCTTCGCCGTGATTCAGAGAACAGCGCCGACAAAGTAGCCCAATCCATCTCCTCTGCCGGCTGCCCAGCGCAGTCCGACACCGCGTCCCACAGCAGGTGTACCATTTGTAACGTGACGCATCCGGACAGGCTGCCAGTCACGTCACAGCACGTGACCGTGACTGGCGTCAACAGCCTGCGATTTTTGACCGCAGAAAGTAAATCAACTCACACTGCGCCACATTGACAACAACTCCCAACAACTTCTCCAGAGACTTTCATCAGCCAATACCCCCAATAATCGGAGGCGATAGTTTCGCGAGACTTATCAGGCATCTTTCCAGCATCTCTGTAAAACAAACATGCTTGCAAGTTGCAAAACATAACCACTTCATTACAGAGCTTCACCTTGACCATCAGACATCAGTCGAGATGCCAAGTCAAATATAGCTCAAAGCAACTGAATACTCCAATTTCACATCAGTATTATTCCGCATCGCATGATTCTTCTTGTGAAATGCGTTATCAACAAATGAGGCATGATTAGCGGGAACAAGCGCTGGTTTTTATTGGAGCGTGGAAACACAATCACTCTCGTTGCCTGCAGTGCGCGGCGCTGCAAAACGAGCGGCTCACTCGCCATACAGCCGCCGAGGAAAAACCTTTTAGCCGGTTTTTATCGCTCGCTCTGCTTATCTCCTCTGGCATCAGGAGTGGCCACAAATCAATGAGTGCGATTGCCTGCGAACCGCCCGAGTGACACGCTCCTGATCCGTGCCGCTGTTTTCTCGGCGCGTGGTGAGAGGCTCATTTTACCGGCGGGGAGTAGGTCGCCGGGTCTTTGTTCTTGGCGCTCTGAGCTGTCCAGCAGCAGACCTGGGACCGCTCGGTTTCGTTTGGCCAGCACCGGATTCTAGCCGGGTGGTCCAGATAAAAGTAGACCGAGCAATTTCTTAATAACAATTGATATATTTGGTGTATTATGTCTGGCGATACTGCATAGGAAAGCCCATGAAACAGCAAACAAGATTCCATCACTGCAAGCCACTTCAATGTATTCCAGTGGCTCGTAGTCCGTCTCAAACCAGGAACTCTGATTGAGCGCCCTCGCGCTCAATGACCAGCGGAAGCCTGACTTTCTGGAGATGCTCTGCGGTTCAGTCGACCAATGCGACATTGTCCTGCTCCATCTCCTGACTGATGTCTTCATTGAAGGTCTCTCGATGCCGATCTACATCAGGGTATAATCAAGAGTTAAAAAATGAACAAAGAAAACTGTCCTCAGGCGAAGCCAACCCAAACCGGCAATGAAAATCAGGATGACTGTGCTGACAGGCGCCCGTTTTCTCAACAATCGGTTCAACACAGCCCAAAGCGACCCACCCGATACCATTCATACGTGATCGGCATCAACAAACAGACATTCCTGATGACATGTGGTGGAGCAAGACAACATCGTGATGGTTGATCGAACCGATCGAACCGATTGACATTAAGACAAGAAGTTCAGACAACACGCCGAAAATAGCGATTGTTTGCTACTGACGCATTTACACCCATACAATTGCACTTCCAAGGCACTGATATTGATTTATATTTATACAGAAACATCATGGTAATCTCAAGATTTCCATTACACTAAAATTAGAAGAGAAATCGAAGATACCATATTTCTTGTTTTGGAGCGGAAACACGCACTCCGATTGCCGAGCCGCCGCGGTCAGAAGTGCGTCAACATGATGCAGTTTTAGTGAGAATAATTGCACGTGTATAGCGCCACTCATAAAATCAGGAGGGTGGGTGGTTTGCTTTGCCCCGATAGTCTGCTTTACCCCACTTCCCCTAGCTATTTTCTTAAATATTTACATTTTGATGTTAATTATTATTAACCATGCCTGTTAATATTAATAAAATAACCAAATTACTGACAAATTAAGACACTATAAATAATAACAGACAAAAATTAAGACAAATTAAGACACTTTAACCAAAAATACCATACCAAATATTAGGGCAAAGTGGGCCAGTACCGGGCAAAGCGGACTACTCTTAGTCCGCTTTACCCCATTAAAAAATTCATATTTGGACAAGCATATCAGACAACACGCTGAAAATAGCGATCGTTTGTTACTGACGCTGTTACACCTATACAATTGCATTTCTGAAGCACTGATATTTATTCATATTTTATTATTTATACACAAACATTGTGGTAATCTGGATATTTCCAAAACGCTAAGGTCAGAAAAGCAATAAAAATACCATATTTTCGTTCTAGAGCGAAAACACTCTGATAGCCAATTCGTCGCGGCCAAAAGTGCGCCAACATAATACACTATCAGTGAGAATAGTTGCAAGTGGATGGCATCACTCATAAAATCAGCAGGGCGGGTGGTTTGTCACGGTAGTCCACTTTACCCCACTTTTCCCTACAGTAAATTTGGGGCGTTATGCGGTACCCCGGTCTTCGATTTCCATTTTGACTTCAAATGTCAACGGTTACGGTTTGGGTCACTGTGACGGAGGTGAGATATGGACACTGTCTATCATCTAGGACGACTTTGGGAAGGGTCGCACGATAAATTTGACTGATATGCACCACGACCTCTTCGGGATAACGCGCGACCTTGACCTTTGGTTCGTTATGTTGGGGCATTTTTGACCCTAAACCTTTGCATGTTTACAGACTCGGTCTAACCGACTTAATTAATAAAAATTAATTCACCAGTGGTTTAAGCGAGACTTCAGTGAAATGGTCCTCATTCGAAAAACTATTAAGCGTAAACTGAATCGATTCACCAGTGATTCGCAGCGCAGTGCAATGATTCAACAATGACTGACTCTGATTGTGAATAATTTGTATTTTTTTTAGAAGTGTTGTTGATTGTTATATTTCTTATTAACTTCACCCCACTGGATTAATATAATGTTATGTTACCAAATACTTGTATTAGTTGTTTTGTTGTTGTAATTGTTACGAAAATAATGTTGACGTTTTCTTTTTTATATTTATTCATTATATATATATACATATTTTTTTAATACTTTTTTGTGTTCTCAATATATATATATATATATATATATATGTGTGTGTGTGTGTGTGTGTGTGCATTGTTCATTGAAGACAACAGATGCCTTTGCGTTTATTATTTTGCGAGACGTGTTTTCAATGTTCCTTACGGTTCGTTTCCCATCAGTAGAAAGTTCGTGTAACGCGGTGCCGAGGTTCATTACCACACAACATATGATTGTTACATAAAAGGGGAACATTATTTACATATTTTCTAACGTTTTGTGAGTCTTCTCACATCATCAGAGATAATACAGGGCTGCGCTTACTAATATGCTACATATTACAGATTACAAGTACTAAAGTTCGCATCGATCGCATTTACATCGCGGGTAAGGTAGAACATACATAAACTCAGTTAAGCGTATTTGAAATAAATTATGCATTTCTTTTACTACCCGAGACGAAAACATTGCACATCTCCTTCTTTCCAAAGTTAAAGCTAGAATATAAGTGACTATGACTTTCAGTGACCTTTAGTGACTTTCATGTGTTGTATCTACATTCAGTGTCATCATCAGGGAAACGCTAGTGAAGAGGCTGTCCGTGAAGACGTGCGGCGAGTCTATGCATATCTCCTACGGCATCCTGTCGATGAGGATTTTCACCGCTGATCCGCACTTCCCAAATGCGATCTCGAAGTCTGGACGTTAACGGTCCCACCGGCACCTTGGTACAGCCCGAAGGCCAGCAGATACCTGTCTGTGCTGTTAAGGCACCATGCCTTGAGCCCAAATCTTAGGGGCTTCCCTCGCATGAACTGTTTGCACCCATGGCGGCCATAGTAGGGAATCATACTCTCGTCCACGTCAAGTTCTGTGGAACCTGCCGGTCTTTGAAACCCCAGCACGAGCTTATCTTGCGTGCTGTCTAAGAGAGGCCGCAGTTTGGCCATCTTGTCGCCAGAGTCCAACCGATGGTTTTCAGCGAAGTGAAGGACCGAGAGAATGTCATCCAAACGGTTCCGTGAGATGATTTGGGCGACGTAGTCCACGTGCAAGTCAGGGTCTACTGGCCAAAAGCCCCGCCGGATCGGCACGTGGTGATATCCCGAAAAGAACAAGGTCGCGACGACGGCCTTCAGATCGGCGAGTGATGGCTCTTGAACACTCTTACCCTTCCACTGGGTGTAGCGACGTGTCTCACGGATGAGGTGTTGATAAAAATCGTCAACCAAGAAGAAGTCAGGGACCTGAGCATGCGTCTTCTGAGAGAAGTCTGTCTGCGGATAGGGACAAGCTACCTCTTGCTCCTTGAGGAATGAAGCCACCTCTCGCTTACCCCAAGAGTAGACG
Source organism: Balanus nubilus (assembly GCA_031763405.1). NCBI lineage: Eukaryota > Metazoa > Arthropoda > Thecostraca > Balanomorpha > Balanidae > Balanus > Balanus nubilus. The sequence goes on from JARFNZ010135532.1 coordinate 10,339, forward strand.
GTATGGGTAGCTGATACATCTGCTTCCTCGTCCGAACCGTCCCCGTCACCGACAAGTTCAGCATCAGCTTGAAGCAGGTGGCGGTTGATATTGTCGATGGTTCCGCTTACGTCCTCGTCTCCCGAGTCATCATCACTGTCCTCACGCACATCAGGAGGACATAGAAAGACGGTTGTCAGGTCCTCGTCACTCTCGTCAACTGGATACAAGAGATCAACATTTGTCTGGATCCTTGACTTTTCAACAGGTTATACATACAAAATTGTCACATGTTCTGTGCAGCTGCAGCATGCCAACTAGGGAGGTACATACATATTTCTGACCATGTGTGTTACTGCTAATGGGCAGCAAATGGTCAGCTAATTCCATCATGAATGTCTAGTGCTTGGTTTTGTTCAGAGATTTAACGTCGCATTGCATTTTTCACTTCATGATTCTTCTTCTTATTCACCAGTTAAATATTTGTGTTGTGGAAGCTTTCGTTCACTTCTTATACACTATGTCCCAGTTCACTAATTCAATCATGAATTTGACAGAAATTAACATTG
>JARFNZ010135554.1:0-10884 GCA_031763405.1 Balanus nubilus
GTATCTGGGGAGGCGGGACCTGTATCTGGGGAGGCGGGACCTGTATCTGGGGAGGCCGGACCTGTATCTGGGGAGGCGGGACCTGTATCTGGGGAGGCGGGACCTGTATCTGGGGAGGCCGGACCTGTATCTGGGGAGGCGGGACCTGTATCTGGGGAGGCGGGACCTGTATCTGGGGAGGCCGGACCTGTATCTGGGGAGGCGGGACCTGTATCTGGGGAGGCGGGACCTGTATCTGGGGAGGCCGGACCTGTATCTGGGGAGGCCGGACCTGTATCTGGGGAGGCGTGATCTGTGTCAGTGGAGGTCTCCGCCTTCGTGAGATGCCACGAGGTGCCGTGATCAGATGACAGCCGTAACAAGGAATACGGGACGGGATACGGGACGGGAGACGGGACACTAAAAGGGAGGCTGGTTCCAAACTAAACGGTTCGAAACCAAACATGTGTCCTGTACTGCCCCCTGTTCCACTACCCGTCAAGCACATGCACTCGCATGGTCGCTACAGTAAGTTTTCTATACCAAGCACCCTATTTCAACGGAGAACAGCAGCGACACCAAGTCAGCGTGCAAGGCGTGCTTGGAATGTCTGGAATGACAGCGGCGTCTGGAGTGCGCTGCGCCATGGCTCTTCTCTACGAGTGGGTGTCAAAAGATCGTGCCGAATACTGAGCCAGGCGGGGCAGTGACGAACTGTGGCACACCCAGTCACTAGGCAGTAGACACTAGGAATTGAGACGGTAGGCGTGTTTTAGTGTTTCTGACAGGTGTTGGGTAACTTACTCGTAGATATAGGTACAGTGGTGTTCGATACACCACTTGGAGTCGCATATGTCCCCGCCGCCCTCAGTGCATGTGTGTTGTTGTATGTGTGTCGATGTGTGTTGCCGCGTCAAGCGATGTGTGTTGTCATCCGTGGCACCTGGTCAGTGCTCACTCCAGCGCCTTTTGCCGTGCCCCCAACAGGACGGCGCCACAGCGCTGTTCGTGGCCAGCCAGTGTGGTCATGTGGTCTGTGTGCGGGAGCTGCTGCAGACCGGAGCCCGCGCCAGCGGACGGATGAAGGTGGGACGGGACGGGGCGGGGCGGGGATGAAGGTGGGACGGGACGGGACGGGGCGGGTTACCGCTGTTGTACCGGCCAGCGATCCACACCCCCACAGCCCGGCTGGAGAGGTAGGGGGCTGTGCAACATTTCAGCATTATGCTGCAGAGGGCGGGAGCAGGGCGGGACACCTAACACAGGATCAGATAACATTCAGCGCTGCCTTTGTAATTTAGTGCCTACGTGAGTGAGCGCAAAATGAATCTGTACTTTCGCTACATGTGATCGCAAGCTACGGTGGAGTGGTATTTGAACAATACCAATGATTTACTGATTGCTGAGTCTCGGTCAGACATGTCAAACGTAGTCACATTTTTGCCATACAACGTGAATGTTTCAAACCTCAGGCTCAGGCTCAGTATAATAACTACCATCATCACCAGAGCATACTATCCATTCCAGTCATTACCTGGTGGTCCATCCAACCTAGCCTTCATGAGTGTGACCTCTCTGTGTGTGTATGGGTCGGCAGGACCGGTCGACGCCGCTGTTCCTGGCCGCTCAGAACGGCCACCACGAGGTGGCAGCACTGCTGACTGACGCAGGCGCCGACCCAGACCTGGCCAGGTACCTACTCCCCCCCCCCCCGCCGCCACGCGCACACACATCGCGCAGGTCACCATTTATCTCGTGACTGGAGGCAATACAACCGGAAGTTACCGGAATGACGATATTGCAACAGGAATATATCAATAGCTGCGGCTATAGTTAGTTTGGAGATCGCGGTGACGCTATATTATCATCAACCCACTCTAACCATGAAGCCAGCCTGCCCCTGACCGCCGTCCGGTTCCCTTATCGCAGGGTGGACGGCGCCACACCTCTCTGGATAGCCTCCCAGATGGGTCACAGCCGAGTGGTACAGCACCTGCTACGGACCGGGGCCGGCGTCGACACCCCACGACACGTGAGGCAAAGGCACAGCAGAGTGGCTTGTCTTGTGGCTGGTGTCTGATAGTGTCCCGTGCCTGACAGTGTCTGACAGTGTCCCATGGCTGGTGTCTGATAGTGTCTCGTGGCTGGTGTCTGACAGTGTCCCGTGGCTGGTGTCTGACAGTGTCCCGTGCCGTGGCTGGTGTCTGACAATGTTCGCTTCCATTCCACCAGGACGGAGCCACGGCGCTGTTTAAGGCAGCACACAAGGGTCATGTGGAGGTTGTCAGGGCTCTCCTGCGACACGCACCCTGTCTTACAGTTCTGCCGGTAAGTAGCTGAAAACATAGACATAGATTCGTTTGGTGTCCATGCTCTTGTTTATGTCAAATGTGTATTCATGAATCTTCAGTGTCATCACCCAAACGGTGCTCATTGCCTAGAGCTGTATATACACTCGGAAGGTTTTCGATGGTGGAACCCTCTCGGTGCTGCGATATGGACCCCCTAGTCTCCCTCCCCATTGACCTCGTCATCGCCTATCTCGGCTCCCCAGAACGGCGAGTCGGCGCTGCACGCGGCGGCCATGTTCGGTCACGTGACCTGCACGGAGCTGTTGGTGACGGCTGGCAGTCGGACGGAGCTGAAGAACGCCGACGGGCTGACGGCCGCCGAGCTGGCCCTGCAGGCCGGCTTCGACCGGCTGGCCGCCACGCTGGAGGGACGACGGTGAACGGCGGGCTGCTTATGGAGGGACGGCGGTGAACGGCGGGCTGCTTATGGAGGGACGACGGTGAACGGCGGGCTGCTTATGGAGGGACGACAGTGAACGGGAATAGAACAGGCTCTAGACCAGCATGACCTCTGGAAGGAGGGGGAGTGGAGCCTATGGAGCCCGGGTAGTTTATGGAGGGTTATCGGGGAGCGAGAATCAGTCGTCTTTGGAAGGAAACTGGAGACTGCAGCCTCTGCAGCCTGATATGCTGGTGGGCAAGGAGAACCATAACCCCGCAAGAGACTGTCTGTGAGCGTTGAAAAGCATTGCCAGCGTCCTATGTCCCGTTTCCGACTGGCCTGCTCTAACTCTGTCCGTCGTGGGTGCGTCCGGGGCGGCTCGGGCCAGGTGGCGCCTCAGTCGCTGACCGAGTGACAACGACCCCAGCAGCCGTCGGCCGCCTGCGCTGACGGAATCAACGACGATATAAGTCACAGTGATGTCGTACCGGCTGCCCTAAAGGCAAAAGAGTGTAGCGTGTTGCTCAAAATCTCACGCCTCGTCGCCGTTATTCCGAGAACCAACAAGACCTGTCTTTGCGGGTCAAGTCAAGGCACATAACCCGGCTCCCGCTGCCAGTCACAAGTGACAGCATCACTGTGACAGGGTACGCTAGCCACGCTGTTGCGACGTATGGCCGATAATCTCCTATCCCAGTGAGTGACTAGCCAGGGGACGAGTTAACGTATTCCGCGCCGCTCGTCGGGAGGGGCCGACAACAGCGCCACCCCTGGGGACGGGTCGGGACCAGCGGTCGATAGGCAGCAGCGGCCGTCCACTGCAGGATGATGTTGAACGGAACTCCGCCCCCGAGGTGCTGCACTGGCAGCAGCGTGCCGACGCTGCAGTGATGGTGAGCGAGTCTGTTGACCGAGATGCTACAGTGGCAGGGTACTGTTGATCGACGGGATGCTGCAATGGCAGGGTACTGTTGACCGACGGGATGCTGCAGTGACAGGGTACTGATAGCTGACGAGATGCTACAGTGGCAGGGTACTGATAGCTGCCGAGATGCTACAGTGGCAGGGTACTGACAGTGTGGCAGACTATTTAGGTTGAGCTTACAGTGGTGTGAGAGTGAGAATGTCGACCTCAGGTCCTCTCAGACGGTTGCGAGCTGATCCGCTCCGTTGAGAAGCGAGAACTGACCACTGCATCTAGGGCCGTTTCGCCTGGGCAGCACACGTGCGTTGTTACTGTTGCCCAATGTTTGTCCGGTTGCTGTGCATCCTGTCCTCTGGTTTGAGAAATACACATGAGACGGATCATTGATGAGCAATGAAGTTTAAGTGACCAGCAAATGGCTGTGCCGACATTTAGGGTTAATTATGATATTCAACTTTGATGTAAAAACAAGCCCAAATACTGTTACCCAAGCCTGACTGCCCAGGGCGTCCCAAAATACTGTCACCCAAATACTGTCAGGCGTCCCAAAATACTGTCAGCCAAAAAGCTAAGTAAAGACGACCAAAGAGACATGTCAAAATAAAGATATGTACTCGCGATCGTTAGGATCGGACTAAGCAAATTCGCATAACCACCAAATCTACTGGTAAGAATCTACATGTGTATAAATCCTAGATTTGTTCGTGGGACTTCTGCAGGCAGTCTCGCATCCGGGGCACGTTTCTGCAATCCTCGTTCACGTACGCATCCGGGAACCACGCGCGCCCTGCCATCAGCACTTCCCCCCGCATTGTGGCCACAAAGATAGGCAGCCACTTCCTTCCGCGGCGGCGGGCCGGAGAACCACCCGCATCTCACCACCGCCGGCGCTCCCAGCCAGCCAGAGTCGCACGTCAAATTCCACTTTATTTCAATTCCGTGTACACGTGTCTCGGTCGAGTGGCGTCGACGGCAGCGAGCGCGCGCGCGCCGCGGCCGCCGGAGACGGCGGTCCCGCGGCGTGCGCCCTGGTCCCGTCCCGTCTCTGTTTCTGTCTCTGTCTCTGTCTCTCACCTCGCGCCCTGGAGGGGGCCGCGCCGAACCGCCTCATTAGAATAGCTGCTGTCGACGCCGGGAACACTATTCAACAAAACCGATGGAAAATGTTAAATATTTGCAAACATGTACAGTCAGGCGGCAGCGGCGGCGGCGGCGGCGGCTGCGCGTCCGCCACGCGTGTCGTGACGTTGGGCCGGGCCGGCAGCGCGGGTCAGGTCAAGTCAGGTCAGGTCGGCGCTGTCTCCCGCTGTCAGGAGGCGCCGGGCGCTGATGACCCGTCTCGGTCCGTCACTCTCACTCCCTCGCAGCGGAGGGCTGAGCGGCGCCATCTCGCCTCACTGGTTACTGGTGGCGGCGGCGAGCGGCGGCGCTCCCGGCGAGAGGATCGGCGAGCTGGGCAGGCCGCCGCCCACAGAGTTGGCCACCAGCGCGCCGGCCACCGAGCCGGCCATCGGCGTCGGCGACGACGACATCGACTGCTGGCGCGCCGAGTCCTTCACGATCGGGTCTGCCGGAACAGCAACAGAGCGGGCTGTCAGTGACGGGGCCAATGTCTGGTGGGTCTTCACGATAGGGTCTAATGATATACCTGGTGGTGTCGTTGCCGGAGCGAGCATCGGCAGCAACGATATCCAAGGTTAGCTTCAACGATGGTAGGGGACCGACGTCGTGCTCGTGGGATGCATACCGACCAGAGTACCTGTCCTCAACCAGCATCGCAGCGATCCTTGGACAAACGTTCAACGTTAAAACGTTTCAACGTTTAACGTTCAACAGGTATTCACAATAAAGACGGAATAAAGAAAGCATCACAAGACTACGGCAAGCAGCAGCGTCACAATCTATGCCACATTTATCAATAAAATCTGCATAACTAAATTGAAGTACAGCCAGTAAGCGATGTGGTGTTGCACACATTGGCAGCGTTTGCACGAGACCCGCCACCAATAGGCAAGGTTGACAACACATCCGGTAAACCATTTACAAGTAACAATGATAAATCGCAACTACACCTATAAGGCCTTTCCGTGAAGAGCACAATACCCCAGGAAGACGAACAGCCTTATCACAGCACTCCCTCCAATTAGTAACGGTATATCCCGGAAGTCACGAGTTTCCCTGCCATTGAAGGGAAGCAAGTCTCACCCAAGGCGCGTGTTACGAACTCCCATTGAACTGAAAAAGTAATCAATGGTAACCTCCAGCCCCGGCCGCTCCAGACGGGCTGTCCACCTGGAGCGCTTGGAGCGCCGCACCCGGGAGGATATTGCCGATGTCAGTGGCGCCGTCCCGGCTTGGCACCACGGGCAGCACCACTGCTGGAATAGTAGTCATTTTAGGGTCTCTTGGGGGGTCTTGACCCGCGCAATGCCGGGGGGGTTCGCACCGAACACCGTCTGCCAGGGGGGGGGGGATGAACTTCCGCCGCCCACCCCTTTAGTTCTCGAAAACCACGGCGAGCGGCCAGTGGTAAGCGGCGTTAGATAGCTCGTGACCAGGAATATAGACATTACTAAGGTAATTTTAGGTAAGGTCTATACTGAAGTCACCAGAGGTCACCGAGTGTCAAATTTTGTCATATTTCCAGTAGCTGGGATATCGCTTAAGAAATCCCCGATTATCTCGGGAACTAAGATAGCTAGAAATATACGAAAAGAAGCAATTGAAAGCTATTGAAATTCCCTATCGCACTGATGTCAAAGTTGAGCTCAGGTCAACGGGTTAGACTCCAGGGGTCATGTAAGGTCAACAAGACCATTTTGCAGCAAAATCTTCTCGCGAATAACGTTTTACCCATAAAAGGTAACACTTGGATTACTTTGGCACCATCGTGTTTCTCACATAGAGGCGAACCGAATATCGTCTCTTTGTTTGTTTGTTAATGGGGTTTAAGGGCGCGACGACTGCTGAGGTTAATTTGCGCATCACTTTTGACCTGGTAAGGTCATTTTCAAGTTTGAGCTAAGGTAAAGGTCGCTTGGTGACCTAAGAAGGTCAAGGTGTGTAATGCTGCTTATGAGTCGATGCGTCTTGACGACACAAACACTTTGGCACCGTTGTCATGTCTCAAACTTCATTCTATCAAAAGCTAGTGGCAAAAAAGGTCGTGACCTTAGACGACCTCTGACGACCTTGCAAGAGGTAAATGATAAAATATTGCACCTGAATCATCCATCAATAACGGCCTACGATAATATGATCCTGACAAAAATTGGACTGATATGATGTGCACCCCTGAAATAAGAAGTATTTGAAGATTTCCCCATTCACTTATAATGGTGAGGCCTCGACAATGAGTCAATGACCTGACCTCAGGTCACCGACATACAAATCTGAGATATAAAAGTTGTAGGTACTGATGCCCTTACATATTGCTGACAGCTTCAAATCGATCAGTCATCGATCAGGCCCTGGCACAACCGCAAACATTTTTTTTTAGGTGGTGTCACGTGACCTGGACTGGTGACCTGACCCGAGATGACCGGTGCCAAAATTTTTCACACAATGTGCGCAATTGATGTCCAAATAGGTGTACCCATTCCGGCGGCACTATGTGCCGAACCCCCTGAGGGGGGGGGGGGGACAACCATCCCGCAGTGCGCTAGCTGTCCACGTTTCCATACTCCACTTGCAAATCAAGCATCTGCGATACTGGCAAGTGTGCCGTATCTGTTTGAATAGGTACTGCAATGCACTCTTATGTGGTGAAAAGCCTTCGTAGTTTGTACTGCACAGCTCGAACCAGCACAGGTGTTCAACAAGAGGCTCATGTAATTACGTCGACAGGGGGAGCGGCGGGTGGGCAGATTGTTCTTCTTATTGGGTGGTTCCTGATTGGCATGACCTGTGACCGGAGGCAGTAGCCGTGGCGTACTCATGATCAGATGATGTCGGCGTGCGGGGCGGGCCGTGTCCAAATATGTCGGGCACGAGCAATTTTGTTTGAGCTTCTGTCGACCAGCTGGGTCCGTAACTGCCATATGTGACAGGTCAGGATTGCAAAGCTCTGCTCAGCGTGGGTCCTGACCTCTTTAGGACTTAATTAGGATTTAATTAGGAGCTGAATGAAGGCGCAAGGCCGAAAGCTTCTCGTAAGACTTGTTTTTAAAATATTCTTTTGACATGAGAGAAGGGTTAATCTTAATCTGCGAAATTAACCCTCCGAGAGAAGGGTTAATCTTGGTTTATTATAATATTAATTGGGATTTCATAAATAATGTGTAATTCTTAGTGAATGAAAATGTGAGTTCAAAACTTAAGAAATGTTCTTTCCACCTAAAAATCATTTTGCTCTCCGGGACCAGGTCATGCAAAGAAAATGCCAACACTGGGCCGCACAGGTCACGGTACGGTCGGGAGCATGGGTGCCTGTGTAGTGTGCAGCGGTGTCGCTTGTACTCGTATTATGTGTTATCTGTGCGATTATTGTTAGGCTCTTATTTACTATTATTTTTAGCTATGAATCGTTGATGTTGCAAAAAATGTAAAAAAAACATTAAAAAACTGAAGAAGAAAAAATTAGACATTGCCCAGTCATACAGAATGACCCGGCTTACTCCACAACATTTGGACAGCCGGTGCTTTTCAACGGCCTAATATTATTTGTCAATGCCTGCACTATAGAAATAATTGTTAGCGCCCATGCTAGTCTGCGATGGGCAAAAGCATCAGTTTTGTTATTCTCAGCGACTGCCTTTCGAACTTTCCATCCAGCAACCTGTCCAACTCGCAGCCTCGACCTCGTGACGTCACCAGTCCGGTTCTCATGAGTCATGACGTCACCAGTCCGGTTCATGAAGTCACTAGTCTGCTACATAACGTCACCCATACGACTCTGACGTCAGCAGTGCACCCGTCTCTCATGACGTCACCGTCCTGTTTCGGCCCCCGACCCGAGGCCAATGCCCGACTCCGTGACGGTCCTACGCCGATCCCAAGGCCTAGAACGTCAGTGCGGCGCTGTGCATGTCTGCGAAATACCGCTTTCGCCAGTCGTATTCGTGATCCACTGGCCGATAGCGAATACCCATGCACACATTCCTGCCAGCCGCGGCTCGGCTCAGGCGCGGAACTCCCGATAGCAGACGCAAGATAGAGGAGGCCAGGGAGCCGACACGACCTCGCACGCACCAAAACGGAGCCGCAGCTAACGGCTCACCGGCCCTGAGTCAGGTGCGTCTGGCAGCCGCTGAGACGCCCTGAGGAATGGACATCGGTGCTGGTTGGCGGGCCGGGGTGAATGCATCAGATGTGCAACACACAGTTGCTACATTCAGACCCCAGAGTTGATAATTTAGGTTCGCGGGGAACACTAGAGTCATTGGGCACCCGGACTTACCCGGCTGCTTCAGTTGACTTCGCTTCTAATGAAAACGATGGGACACATCTGTGATAACGTAAGGCTCGCACTCCTCGCCGTCCGCCACGGCAACGGCGGGTCAGCTACAAAAATACCGGCAAACCGGTCTGACTTTCCTGTGGCGTCTGCCGGCGCGGTGCGGGGGTACGTTTTCCTCCTTTCATCGCAGGCTGGCCGGCCGGCCGCCGTGGCCGTCTCTGGTGGTGGCGCCGAGCGGCCAGGCCGACACCAGGCGCCCACCATAGGGACGCCAGGGGAGCAACACCTGAGCCGCAGCTGTCAGCCACTCCCTGCATCCGGCGTGTTCCGACTCGTTCCGAGCCGGCGTGTTCCGAAGCGAAATCTCCTCCACCCACTCATATCGGTATCCTACAATGCCCTGTTTCGCCTTCATGACTATCCGTAACTGCCCTGTCCCCTCCTGTCCCCCCATTTCTCTAATCTATCGCCCCGCGCAGCCCGGCTCTCCCCTACTCAGCATACATGACTCATCACCCACACACATACGCGTGCGGCCGACTCACAGAAGTACTGGTGCTCCATGGCCTCGCGGGCCGTCAGCCGCTCCTGGTGATCGTAGCGCAGCAGCTTGTCGAGGAAGTCGAGCGCCTCGGCCGACACCAGGTGCTGGTTGTCGGCGTGCACGAACCGCTCCCAGCGCTTACGGGAATGTCTGTCCGGAGAGACGCAGAACGATCGGTCGGGTCAGTCGGAGAATGGACGGCAGACAGGACCGACACACAGGAGGGCCGTGGGACGACACACACACACACAGACACAGATTGAACACAAACAAAAACAAAACGGACAAAACGAGAATACAAATCATGAACGGACAGGAGGACCTGATGACATCCCTCCAATTGAGGGAGGGGAGGGGGAGGGGGGGGGGGGGGCTTTTCAGCGCACCGAAACTATCAAAAAAAAGAAACGGTCTAAAAGAAAAACAAAGATTGGATGACGGACCGTGGGCCTGTTGTGGATGGCAACAATGAGGATGGGAAGGGGTAAGGATGGGAGGAAGGGTGCTAGTTTCCGCGATCCGACATGCAGACAGTCGCGTCCGCGGACGATACACAGAACTAGATATATATCGGGGACGAAACACGAACGTGCATTGAAACAGGCCCTTCGGATGAGTCATCAGCGGCGACGGGAACCAGCGTGCTGGAATTGTAGAATTTAGATAGACAATGACGCCCTTCGGATGATTTTTTTCGCACTTTTTCCGAGGTTCAAAACATTTTTCTCTCACATAGGAAGTATTGTTATTGGTAGTAACTTATTATATAGGGATGAATTGTATACAAGTCAAATACATCTAATGGTCCTCTTAGTCTGCGTTTCTACTCTTCAGCCCAATTTAAGGCTGATTTTTCCACTGATTATACATATTCTGAGACACTCATCGCCCTGGCTTTGAAGTGATCCTAGGACTTCGATGAGAGCCAAAGCGGGGGTGGAGGGGGGTGTATAGAGCGGTACAGCGAAAACAGCCCATACACTAGGAGATCGGGACAGTCAGACGATTCGATAGCCAGAGACAGACTGGAAACGGGATAGACTCGGCAATCGTCACAGCGGAATGTCAGTTCCGGGGACAGGCAGTGGGGGGTGGGGGGTGGGGGGATCCCTTGTCGGCACATCGGAATGTCGTGGGGAGGAGCAGACATTTTGCTGTGGATCACTGCAAGGCCAGACATGTGCCGAGTCGGGCAGCACCGATATTAGACCGACCGTGTAACGGGCTGTAACGGGCTGGACAGGGCTGGACGGGGACGGGGACGGGGACGGGGACGGGGACGGGGACGGGGACGGGGACGGGGAC
>JARFNZ010135576.1:0-10882 GCA_031763405.1 Balanus nubilus
GGCCCGTGGCCACGAGAGGGGGGGGCCGCCACTTACCGCCGGGGGGGGGGTCCCCTTCGGGCCGGCTCAGACGGTAGGCGTGGTGCTGCCGACCGGCGTGGGCGAGACGTCACCGGACAGCAGCTGGGTCCGCCGCCGCGTGTAGTGCTGCCAGTGCAGGATCTGCTGGTCGTCGATGAACTTGGCGCACTGAGAGTTGACCAACTCCTTGCGGAAGTGCTCGTACTGCAGAAGGTCGAGGAAGTGCAGGCACATCGGGTACCTGCCGACACCCCGGGAGGACCAATTGTGAGAGCAACCAACCGATAAGAATGCTAACATGCCATGTGCTCTCGCTTGTCAGAATGCAAAGCTTACTAAGATTGAAGTTACATGAGTTCAATCATAACGGTTCATTCATAACTGTTGATTGCAACTGGATGTACAAAAGCGAAAAGGCCAGCACAGTCAAAATAATCAATCCCAGTGACATTATCAAAGGCCAGAAAAACTTTCAAGAAAAGAACATTTAGCCACACTTACTTGATATATCTCACGTACTCAGGCTTCGCCCAATACTTCAAGTATTTCAGATAGTTGATGAATGATTGCTGCTTGAAGTAGCCTCGCTGGGCAAGAACTATAATTATCAAAGACACAACCATAAAATGTCAGCAACAGTGAAATAACATATAAGCACTTGCATGCCTAAACTAAAAAGTGGTCAGTATAAAGACTCATAAAACAACTCACTGCATATTGAATGCTATTGATTGGAAGTCCCCAATCCTCATTAAAAAAATAAGTTACTGTCGGTGTACCCAAAGTAAACAAATAAATCACTGTTGGGTAATTAGATGAACAGATATTGAAAATTCATTCTATTATCATCCGTGCCAGTCAGGAAATATAGGATTGCAAAGCATTCTTACAGTTCAGGTAGTTTGGGTTGGCCAAGCACTGAACAAACTCCAATTCAACCTGAAACCTCAGCCTCTGCTGGTCATCAACCTCTGAAACACAGACAGACAGATAAAATGCAGGTTGGTATGGTGACGGTAAACCCCAAATCTTTGAAGACAAGATGTAAAATACACATACACCATGTGAAGACACGTTAGGCACCAAAGGAAATAGGAACAAAGCGGACAGAGTAGGAAGGAGCTAATCATGGACCTATTCTCAAGCCAATAAAAAGAGACTTGACTAAGCCATAGAAAGTAAGAATAAAAACATGATGTGAGAACTAACAAATATGAGCTAAGTCAATAGCATCACAAATTACACATTAAGACCAATTAAACTGCATGTACCTGATGAATACATATTGTTGCAAGGCCAAACAGGTACAGTTAACTACTATAACTCACAATGCAACCAATGTTGTTTTTGTTGTGCTACTGCCAGTGCAGTATGCTGCCTTCAGCATAGTTAACATATTTGGAACAACAGGACACCCTTTTCAATAGAGGATGGCCAATTGTCAAAGCCTTTTCAATGCAGGAGCAAAACACGGTACCCCTCCACGCAATAGCGATTTGGCCCTGGATGAGGCTATCGGAGTGCTCCTTCAGACCAACAGACGACCCCAAAAAGCCGACAGGTATCCCTAAAGCAGACATAAGACCCATTCAGGCCAATAGAAGTGCCACAGACCGGCAGAGTGCCACGGCATGCCAAACAAGGATCCCTCAGGCTGCTCGAGGGTTCTTCTGACGGACAGAGCAACAGGCCGACTGCGGGCCCTCAACCTAAAAAAACACCCTCAGGCCGACGGAGAGGTCTGTCACGATTGAACGGTTTTGAACGAAATCGTGGGGTTTGCTTGCTTCTTTGGTGCGCTATGGCACAATAAATGTGTCTAATGAACTTCCCTGGCAATCTACATGCAAAGTACCATCAATTGCACATATTTTTGGCAGAGGCATACTCAGGTACACAAAATGGAAGGCCATATTTACTCGTTCGGGCTGGTAGTGCCCCCCTAGCTGGTTACCTGTACTGCTGATCCGCAATATCAAAATAAACAAATAATGGTAAGATTTAAAGCAATTCAAGCAAGATGTAACAGTATAGCATGCCAATAAACTCAAAATTGTGATGAAAAAATACCCAGAGAATCCCAAAAATCCCCCCAAATTTCATTTTTTTATCACCTGAAAACATATATTTTTTTCACTTTTCAAGTTCAGGCTTTAATATGTTAAAGACCTATATGTTTAAAGCTCAAAACGCTTTCTCGTAAAAATTGGTTAAAACATTATCACAGTGGCCATTCAAATAATACCCCCCAAAATACCATTTTTGGAGCCACCCCCTATTTTTGGTAAATATTTGTTGGGGGCTTGAATAGGAAGATCGTCATGGCGTATCAAATGGTGTTTGTTTTATCGAAATCGATCGGGTAGGTCTCGAGATCGTTGGGGGGCAGAATTGCCCCCTCTCGCAGGTTAACGTCCGCAGGCCGTCCGCCGGAAATAGGGTTAACCCTCGAGAGCGTAGGGCAAAACTGCTGCGTCTCCGCGCTGGGAGGAGGGATGGTGCAACTGCCCCCTGCGAATCGCCCCTAATCGAGCTTCGATTTAACCCTATTACTGTAGGCATGGAAAAGATACAAAACGGTCGAGGGGGGAGGCTCATTCGGTCCCCTCGAATTTCAGCTCCCATATGATCTAGAAAGGTGAAATTTTACGAACAAGGTAAGACCATATGGAACTCTGTTTTGTGAAAATTGCATGACCCTTTGTAATAAGTTGCCATTGAGGGCTTTTAAATTGTGAGTGTTAAAAAGGTGGCCAAGGTATTATACCCCATTTTGAACTTACTAGGTTAGGACAATGATTTTGACACCATCATCTTTTTCTTGTTAAGGCACTTCAAAACATATATCTGGTGAACTTGAAAGATTAAATTATAAATTTTACCTCAGATCAAGGTCACATGTTGACCCAAAAAGGTCACATTGCAAATAAGTCAATATGCCTTGACAAGATGAACACATTGATGAATTCTGCTTATTTATTAAATATTCTCATCTCTATTAAATGCTCTCTTCTCTATTAAATGTTATTGGCAAAAGAACATAAATGACCCCTGGTTTCATATAAATTTTTATCATATCTATTTCTCATATCAAGTTTCATATCTATCCCTCAGCATGGTCATGACATGACCACAAACTTTGTTGGAAGTGGGGTCACTTGACCTGACCTGATGCAACCCGGGGTCAATTTTTTAAAATAAATGTGCAGAAAGGATGGAGGATGAGTTGTGATAAAAATTGTCAAAAATCTGATCTCTGACCTGACCTGCAACATCATCAGTAACTTTGAGATCAAATTTCCATGATATTTTGAAAGATGGTGCTGTACAGCTCGTTTGGCAAAGTTGCTGTTTGCTGGTATACATTTTATAGTTGTACTCTTTTGTATTCTGAACTTTATGTCTCCAGGACATGATCAAGTTGGATAAATTGAATCAAATATAATTATTTATCATATTCAATTAAATTAAATCTTAAATTAAATTCCCCTTTTTAAAGGGTACAAAAATTCAAAAAAGTATACAAAAGTGTACAAATGTATACCAGGAAAAAGCAACTTGGCCAACCATGCTGCACAAGGCTATCAAATAGCATTTAATTTGTGAAAATTGACCCAGTAGTTTGAGATCAAGATCATAGGGAGTGAAGCAGCCGCCCTAGCAGCCAGCAGGTGATGTGACTCTGGAGGCCCTTACAGGATGCAGTTGTATGGAACCTTGAGTAACAACTGGGACCTAAATTTAGATGAGATACATCAGTGCCTATCTACCTAATAGGGTAAACTGCCCTAATGCTGAGCACATCCTGTCATTCACATAGGGTCTGTTCCAGTGGATCCTCTAACCTCCTCAAAGCTCCTCAAACCTCCTCCATGCATTCCAGTGGCTCATTCAACCTCCTCAAAGCTCCTCCAAAGCTCCAAAGCTCCTGAGGTTGTCATAGACATAAGTGGCGCGGTTCATACATATTCGATCTTCACGTTTGTTGTAATTATCTATGAACAGTTTGAGTGCGCCAAAATTGCCCACCTTTTCTTTGCACAAACAGCTGATTTCTCATCTGAAATTGTTCTAGTGGTCACAAAAATCTGAGCGAAAACGATCCTCATCAAACCTCCTCAAAGCTCATCTCATCTTTTTCTCGAGTGACTGGAACACACCCAAGGGGTCTGTTCCAGTGGCTCCTCCAACCTCCTCAAAGCTCCTCAAACCTCCTCCCTGCATTCCAGTGACTCATCTAACCTCCTCAAAGCTCCTCTGAAGCTAGCCTCAACCTTCCTCCAACCTCCTCCAAAACATAGTTTTTTTTTGGAGGATGTTGCGGTAAACATTAGTGGCAATGTTCATACATATTCAATTTTCATGTTTGTGGTCATTATTTATGAATGTTTTGAGTATGTGAAAGTTGCCTTCCTTTCTGATGTACAAACAGCTGATACATCCTCTAAAACTTGTTTGAGTGGTCACACAAATCAAAGTGAAGATGATCCTCCTCAAACCTCCTCAAAGCTCATCTCATCTACTGAGGAGCCACTGGATCAGATCTTGCTGAGGCCATTTCAGATAATCTGTATGAATTCACTTAATTTGAATCATGGTCAAGGATTACCTATTCTCCTCACCAATTTTTCAAGTGTTTCTGTTTTTAGAGTATGACAAGTGAATTCATATATTCTATTTAGGCTATTATCTATTGATGATGCCTAAATTAATGTGAAACATTCATTATTTATGAGAAGGACAGGTAATCTATCACAAATCATTTAGTCAATGCAGTGTAATAGAAACTATAGCCTATATACATTTCCTACCTTGATGTAGACACACCATTCCAATTGATGGCTGTGCAGTGTGCATTGCTAAGTCTGATAATAGCTCACATCACTGTGATGGACTACTGTGTCTTGTGTTCCTGCTTTCCTTGCCACTGCCCATGCCTATGACTAGGAATAATAGGTAATAGAAACCCACAATGTGAGCTAACAAGGTGAGTTATACAGGTTGCTAGCACCCCATGCAGGCAGTGCCTGACAATGCCAGCTCATTGCTAAGCTGTGAGCAGTTCTGCACAAAGTGGAGATAACTGAGTCAGTTGTATCATTGAGCACAACCTTGACTAACTTAAGATGCTGCATAGCATGTCTTCATGTGCATTATTTGAAGTTGCTACGAGTGATTGTTTCAATTGTTGATGTATGTGCATATTAGGAACTAGGAAGTCTGGGATGTCTAGCATACCTCCAACACCTCAATCCTTGTTGTCTAAGCATGGCTGTGCACAGACAGAGGTCAGAGCATGCCATAAATTAATATCATCTTAATGTGATATATTCAAAGATCATCTTCACCATGCCAGTGTCATGGATCTGCTGTTCACCTTACCAGCAAAAATGTTATGTTTCAGAATATATTGTATGGAGTTTGGAGAGGCATTCTGGACAGCTTGAGGGGTTTTCTTCTCATTTTCACCCTGTATGACAAAGCTGACAATGCAGCTGTGCCTGACGGTCAACCAGAGCAGTCCCGACAGAGGTCAAGGCACAGACCAGCCAGACAGGTTCAAGAAAGGTGAGCACCTCATGGCTCATAGTTTATGTGCTCTTTATTGACTCACAAGTGCATGATAGGGATTATCCAATCACTTAAGACCATCAGTAACACCTCATTATTTGACATCATCATGTGATACCTTCCTTAATAACAAGCTATTGTCCAGTGCTTTCTTTGTTTTAATGATTTTCACTGAAGCTTAGTGGTAAATTTTGATGTATGTGTGTCTGTGAGAGCGAGGAATATGAGTTCTGACTGCTGGATTGGTGAGCTAAGTACTTCCAAATGAAATCAACTTCAAATATTGTAAACAAAACTTATGTTTCTGATTTGGGCCAAAATAAGTTACTTCTTTACTCAGCATGGTAGGTTAAATGAGCTGGAAAGTTTTTCCTGATGTCTAGGTTCAGATACTCACTTTAATATTTGTCATATCCCAACATTTTAACATTGTACTTCTATTGTAAATTCATTTGATAATATGTTACAGTTTGCCATATTTATTAGTAAAAGCTCATGAACTAGAGGGGTCCACAATTTGGCACCCTGGAGGGGGAGAGAATCTGTCCCATTTCTTATAGTCTCAGCTCTTCTAAGAGGTAATAAAAGAATTGGGGGGGGGGGGGGGTAAAAGTGGACATTGGGAAACTCCATTGTGTGCATCTTTTTTGACTAGGTCAATATCCTCAAAGTAAGATGAGGTGAAATTTGCACAACAAAATCCAAATTATGGCCTAAGTATCCGACCTCCATATATTTTGCTATAGCTAAAAACTAAATAAAACACAAACTGTGTCTGACGGTGCTGCGAGTGTCGGCAGGGAGACGTGTGCGTCTGACTGAGACTATATGTGTCGGCAGGGAGCCGTGTGTGTCTGACTGAGACTATATGTGTCGGCAGGGAGCCGTCGCTGCGGCAGCGGCTGCTGGAGTGCTGCGCGCTGAACGGCGGCGTGCTGCTGCTGAGTCTGCTGCTGTTCCAGTACGCCGTGCTACCAGCCCTGCGGCTGGCCGTCCGGCTGGTGTTCGGCGCCGGCGCCCTCTCCTCAGACAGGTCTGTCAGGTCGGCCGGCATGGCGGTGGGCACGGCAGGGGACGAACCCCGCAACGGTCCGACTCTCGGCTTCACTCTGTGTCTAATACCGTTTGTGTCTCTCAACTGATCCCATGTTAAATGTCATTAAGGGCCAAATAACGAAATGAGTTACTTTTGGGAGGCAAGATAGGTTAGAATAGATAAATGTAGTTTCATCATGACCATATTGTTGAATATATCGCTGATTCACTATATAGGACTATCATTATCCCACTCCACTAGTCAGCGCACCACAAACACCACACTCAGAGCACCAGCTATGATGTGTGATTTTTGGGTTCCAGCATATCTGCTTTATCAGATGCATGGATAAAGAACCTGGATTGGAAACTCCGACACTGCACCATTATAAAATCTGCTAACGAGCCGCATTCGCCGTGTTTCCGAAACGGAAGGAATGGCACTGGCCGGCCGGCCGGCCCTTCATTGGATATGCATTAGGCCTGCCCGTCACATCACATAATTATTCGAATTTCTGCTTCCAAAACAGCTTGGAGAATAAAAAGAACATAAATTTCGTATACAAAAAGATCACTATCCATTGGTGTGTATTATCATAGTATTGGTGTGACAAGAGGGCTCGAGAGGTCATCAAAGGTCAAAATGTCCGTGTTCTACGAAAACAATTTCCGTTGATACCTTTTTAACTAACAATAATAGGACAATGATTTTGACACCATCGTGTTTGTCTATTCGAGACGCTTCGAAATATATCAAATTGGAACTGGTCAGGCCAATTTCAAAGTTTGACCCCATGTCAAGGTCAAAGTGACCTAAGCAGGTCAAGTTGGATATCAGGAGGTGCGTCTTGATAAAACAATCACATTGGTACCAGTTTCATTTCTCTAACTTTATTATACCGATAAATATTGGCAAACAAATTTTCATGACCTCGGATGACGTAAGATGACCTAGCAAGGGATTACTGGTCAAAAATTACAACTAATGCATCAAGAATGGTCTGAGAAGACAGCATCCTGAGAAAGTTATTCTGATCTGATGAGTATCAATTCAAAAAGAAGGATTTTAATCTTAACCCGTAAACTTATGGGGAGCTCACGCAATTGACCTGACCTCAGGTCACCTATATCGAACAATCTGAGATCGACAACTTCAAGATATATGAGCTCTTATACAGTTCTGAAGGTTTGAAACCGATCGGCCAATAAATGTGGCCACAGCACAATTGCAAACTTGCAAATGGTCATTCCAATGTGTCGATACTTTGACCTGATCTCGTGACCTTACCTGGCGTGGCCCAAGGTTAAAATTTGCACACAATGTATATAACTTAATTCTATGCAGGTACTGATAAACAGCGGGACTGAGAATATGATGTTTATCAATGATATTAGCACCGTACCTCTCCGTGCCATTACGTTTCAGACGCCATATTGCTGATTCTCATTTCCGTTTCTCGGGTTTGTTTACAAAACTCAGCGTTAGCCAAACAGATGATTGTTTTCAATCCAGGTTCATCCATGGTCAGGTGGTTTAACCTTCGCCAATTCAGGGCAAAACTACTGCGTCTACGTGCAGAGGAGGAAGGGGAGGGGGGGGGGGGTTACATAATTCTGCCAAATCGCCCCCAATAAAGCTATCCAGCTTCGATTGAACAACGTGCGATTTCCTTGTGAGGAGAGGAAGCCATTGATAACCGACTGTTAGGTCCTAGGTCATTTGGCAACCTCCGAGGTCAGGTCAAAGACCCGAAAATCACAAAATTGCATTTCTTCCGGTAAAATGACTCGTAATCGTTCTGAAGCCGTGGTTAAACGCTTACGACTAGCCTGCTAACGTGTTAGCCGACGAGCTGTGCTAACGACATCGATCCACGCACTCATCTTCATTGTTTTGTTTGTAATGTCTTTTGTTTTAGGGCCCCGGTGCAATCCTAGCCATCCTTCAACAGACTGCAGATGTGCGGAGCGCCATGGGCAGCAGCAGCACTCTCAGCTTTGTATCCCATACCCACTCAACCATCATTGTCCTTATCTGTCTCCTTGCCATAGTATTTTCTGTTATCGTCATGTTCATTGTTCACCTCGACATGAAAAGCCACTATACATATTGTGGAGGTCGATGTGCGTCAAAATAAAATAAATATAATAAACTTGCGCCCCGCTGGGCCTCTGGATTTTTTCACGCCCAGCTAGGAGGAGGGGGAGGAGGTGTTTGAACACCCCACTCCTCGATCTAGGCTCTTATGGGACGTCAAGAAAAATGGAAAAGCTTTCGAAACCTCGTTGATAATCATATCGAAAGTATTTGATAATTTTCGCCTCATGTCAATATAAAGGTCACCAGTGGATATCGAAGGTCAAATTTTCCAATGAAAAGTCATTTCTTAGGAAAATCCTATTATCTCAGAAACTATGCTAGCTATGAAAACGAAAAGAACACCCAGCAAAGCTCTTGGACAGGCACACCAATGCCTTGTCATCACATATTTGGGCTCAGATCAATAGTTTAGGCTCTTGAGTCTTGAGGTCATCAATGTCTAAAAAAAAAAATTCTACGAAAAAAGTTTCTCGTAACTAAGTTTTGACCAAATGAAGCTAAGACAGTAATTTTGGCACCATCGTGTTTCTCTCTTCGATGAGTCTCGAAATATATACATGGTAACTTTTAAGGGTCAACTTTAAAAACATGATCTGAAGTCAAGGTCAAGTTTTTACTTGAATAGGTCATATTGCATATGAGTCGATGTGCCTTGATGGACACTTTGCTGTCTTTCGCTCATTTCTATCTCTTCCCTATCAAAAGTTATCGGCAAAAAGTCATGCGTTCTCGGATGACCTTACATTACCTTTACATGTGTCATTGACCAAAAGTTGCCCTTTGGCCATCAAGATTGGCCTATGTTACGTCATCGATAATAAATTTGACTGATCTGATGCGTGATAGACGATAATAAATTTGACTGATCTGATGAGTGATAGAAGGTTTTGTTCATTTGACTTATGGTGGACAGGTAACCAAATCGGCCTAACCTGAGGTCACCGATATAGCAAAAGCAAAGGAAATTTATTGTTGTTAATGCTGGTCTCATACAATTCTGAAGATTTCATATATGTCCCCCAATCGCTGCGGCCGTGGCACGACAGCAAACTTTTTGTAGGTGAGGTCACTTGACTTCACCTGGTGACTCGACCTGAGACGAACCGTGCCGCCGTTTTTGCGCTTTCTCCGAAAATCTTCAGGGGGTGCTCAAGGAAAGTTCCACCATCCCCTTCCTTCCTCAGCAAGGCGCGGGTTACAGACCAAGACGGTCCTTCTAGTCAGTAGAATGTGTTTTGCTACATTCCAGGTCCTACATTCCCCGTCTCAGATCAAAAGGTCATTCCAGGTCATCTGAGGTCATTGACCTCTGTTGAAACATTTAACCTAAAATAAATTGTCAGTGTAGTTGTCAAATATATCAATAGTAGGGTACTGAAAATCTCGTCGTGATTCGCCGATAAACACGCGAGTATTTCTCGAAAACGAAGGAGTGGCACCTCCCCTCCCCCCCCCTCCCCCCCCACCTCTGCACTGACGAGGGTCAATGTAAGCTGCTGACCGCCGAGTGCTGACACATTGCTCCTCCATGTTTCAGGTGGTCAGTGTGGATGATTTTGAATCTGATCTTGACGTATACATTTTCGGCATTGTGGGTTCTGCCGATTTTCGGCATTAGCAAGGTTATCAACTGTATTTGGTTTCAGGTGAGTTTGTTCGGGTTAGTTGCTAGACGGCTAAACAATTATCATGTCTATCAGATGTGTTAAAAATAAATTGCTTCTGGTCAGATTTGTCAAAATATGAAGTTGGGATTAAGTGTTGATAAATCATTGCATGATCAATGGTAGGTATGTACAATTACATTGTACAATATCCGGGTTCAGATATCCTATGGGCTTCTGTCCGTGTGCCCGTGCATTTTCTATCATGTTCGCCAGATCGCTTGCTACTCACTGTTGTTATAGCTGCCAACACCTTTTGTTTGCACTGTGGAAATACCGTCGTCTTCAGTGTATGTACGCAAATTAACTTTAGCAGTCGGAGCGCCCTAAAACCCCAATTAACGAGCTAAAGTACCGGTGTTGCTGGAGACGCGTCTGTGGTCTGCGCCAGTCGTTCGGCCTTTCTTAGTTAATGTCTGTCTGTCTGTCTGTCTGTCTGTGTCTGTCTGTCTGTCTGTCTGTCTGTCTGTCTGTCTGTCTGTCTGTCTGT
>JARFNZ010135587.1:0-10882 GCA_031763405.1 Balanus nubilus
CAGCTCACCCGTTTCCTGGCGGGGACGGGGGGGGGGGCGATTTGCCCCCACCCCCTACCCCCACCCCTAAAATTTTGTCATGTCAAGCCCCCAAACGAAATAATAAAGTTATAGGTACTGTAAAATGTCGTCTCTTTTGGGATTTCAACTCATGCCAAGGCATGGCTGCTGGTTTCTTTCACTTCTTGTAAGTACCGTTCAAACTTGGTCGTTCTGGGATGAGGCACCGCAGTTACCGGGGCAAAGCGCCACTGGAAAAACTAACGGGAAATTGAGGCAAAACATAGATATGGTTAAATTAATTACAATCCATGCTGGAATGAGACGGGAGCTCTTAAGACGCCTAAACATGATTACCGCACCTTCAACGGCGGTACGTTCCTTATTTTGAAAGAGACGATTGACCCAAACCAAAAAGCACAGAAATCGCTACCCATGCACTCGGCTATGTGGCGCTTTGCCCCGGTGTCTGAGAAAGCGCCTAATTTGCATAATTTTAAAGTGTTTAAGTTTTCTCAGCAAAACAATTTTCGGATGGACGAAAGCTAATGTTCATTAGAAAGAAAATTCACCTGCGGTTTCTTTCATCCGCGCTATGTACCCAATCACGCCCAAATATAACGACAAAGCTCATCCAAATCTACAGGGGCACGCTGTCCCAGTCTACACATAAAGGAAAACCTTGATCTTACACAGGGGTACTGAAAGCCATTCCCCACCCGAAAATAAAATGTGCCGGCCCTGATCAAACTATAAAATTCACACTTACACATTGTTTTGGCTGACATTTTCAAAACTCCGATATAACCTGTAGTTCTCAGTGCATCATAGTTTTGTTAACAATTATTACCGGATCAATGCCAGATGAAGACTATCTAAGGCCTTGACGAGGCAATTTTCGCGACTACCAATAGGCGTAGGGACGGGGAGGGACTCCACTTCTCCACTTCACTCCTCCACTTCTCGGCCAAATTTGTTGTCTAAAATATTTATTTTTTCATTAAAAAAAAATTAAGGCGGCATATGATTCACGAAGGAGAAAGGAGCTCAAATAGGCAAACAAATATCAACGGGGCCAAGGGGTTAGATTTTCCTCAATATGAGATCGAAGTTTCGCTGGCCCTACTTGTCTACGTCAATGGTGGCTACCAAAATAGGCATTACAACGTTTTGCTAAATTTTTCATTATTAAGTTTCGCTTGTCGTCACGCATGAAATTTGGGTGGACATTAGTCAGAAAGGACAGACCTTTTCATCTGTATAATTTCTGGCACATAGCACCATCACGGTTCCACAGAAACTTGATGTCGATATGTATCGACTCCCGCTATATATAAATGTGGTATCAGATACAGATACAGATACATATCGGGGGCCCAACAATGGCGGACCCAATCACAGCAAACCAATTAAAAAAAAAAAAATACTGCATACAGATTAACGATCCAATCGACACGATCGACTTGTAGATGATTCACCGTGAATTATTTATAAGTCTGAATCTGAGCAACTTCTTTCGATTTTTTTCAACTTTTAGCCATCGATGCATTAGGAAGAAAAATCCGGTGAATCCTCACAATCTTGAGATCATGCGAGTCCAACCAAGCCCGTGATCAGAATCAGGTATATATACATACTTTTCGTAGGGTATGAGCACAACCTCGAGGGCCCATCACCGGACCACGATTGGGGGCTTCACCATTGCGAACCCAATAACGGCACCTTGATTTGTAAAGAATGATAATCCGCACCTTGTTCTTTTATTAACATCAAACAAACAAAAGCATTGAAGTCCCAATAACAACTCCAATAACTTTCGTTTTAAGCTTTGTTATGTGTAAAAAGGTATCTATGGTATATAAAGGTGTGGGGGGGGGGGGGGGTGCATCGCAAAATCCTTCTTTGAGAATGATTAGGAGGCCATCACTTATTTATACCTTTACGGGAGACAGCCGGATTTGCGCCACCTTCAGCTAAATCGTCCATTGCTCAAACAGCGAAGCCAATGAGCTAAAGCATTGTCATATCATCGATAATCACTTTTATAAACTAATGGGATACCGTCACTTAGAGTAGGCAGACTTGTAAACGATTCATCCTGAGCGTGGACTAACGATTCAAGAGTCACATCATTTTCGAGGAAGCACATGTGAAGCATAAATCGAATCAATGCCGGTGGGTAGAGTCACCAAATGAATTGATTCAAACTGACTGTTCGAGTAAGAAAAATAATAGTTTCATATGTAAAGTAGCTATGTATTTCCCTATTCCAGACATCTATTTGATCCAGACAGTATTGGACAGGATCGGAAGGCAGATGTTGTGCTTCTTGTCCACCGCCTCGACGCACTTGGGATGCGGTTTGAACGAGAGCATGCGGTATCCGACAGCCTCGAGTCGGGTTAGCAGCTTGAGGTAGCTCCTGGCCACGTCCGCCCTGAACGGCTCTATGTCGTCACCTGTGACCTCCCTCTGGTCCAGCACCACGGTCAGGGCCACCTGCTGGGCCGTCACCTTGGCGCCGGGCCGCAGCACGTCCCAAAGAACGTCCTGATCCCGGCCGGGCACCGACACGTCCAGCAGGTCCAGGTGGCCGCCCAGCGGCCTCACCTCTCTCCGGAGCGAGAAGCGCCGCGCCGCCTCCACGTCCTCCGTGTACATCTCCTTGACACCGCCCCTGGCGCAGCCGAACTCGGCCAGCTGCCGCCACAGCGCCGACGGAGCGCCGTTGAACCGGTTGGCCTGCACCGAGAGTACGCGACACTTGCCGCCCAGACTCAGGTAGCCGTCGGCGATGCAGACGCGCCGCTGGCCGAACAGGTGCATGTCGAACTTGATGTCGCTCTGGCGGCCGCTCTCCGGATCGCGGTAGTTGCACTCGCAGTTGCCGCCGAAGGTGAGCTTGCGCGCGCAGGGGGCGGTGGCGTGCGCCGGGCTGAGGATAGCCGCCAGACGCTGGAAGGTCTTCAGGTCGGCGGCAGAGGAGTCGGCCGACGAGTTGCCGGCCAGGGACGCCGTCACCGTCACGCTGGGGCACAACAAGGCTCGGTTAGTGACACTGATCCGGCAGGCGACCTGTTCTGATCAGGCTTAGACAAATAACGAGATTCCGGCAGGAGGTGATGGGAGGGACCCATCAAGACCATGCTTAAAAGGAGTGTGTCTACTGTTTTTGATCGCCCCAATTTTTTTTACAATATCTTTTCAAGTTTGAATAAAACAAAAGTCATAGATAAGCCTCAAATAATTGAATTTTTGCTTGAATTGTTTCAGCATATTTCGGTATTGAAACAACTTTTAATATGATGAAGGCAAACAGACGAAAGATGAAGGCGCACGTGAGACATTTTATGACTGTGATGACGAACGGCAATTGTAAACAAACAGTTGAAGCGGAACCGGGGCTCTGTTTGAATGCTGCTATTAGCGCTCACGAGCTGTTTTATCGAAATGTGATTGGCTTACGTTATCGGTACGTTGACAGGTTTGCATCGAATTCTAGTGATGGAAGCAGGCTGTGGTAACACCGCTAACTTTTGTGATCCGCACCTATGCTGGGGTAAACGGAATATCTCAGCAACTAGGGTTTTACTGGAGGAATGCAAGCACGACTTGATTCAGAAAAATCTGCCCTAGAAATCCGTGTCCATAACTCCATATCGACAATGTCAGTAGACACACTACCTATAAAAGTAAAAAATTGGGCAGAAAATGAACAACAGTTACGATTTAAAAGGAAATCGTACATTCGAAAGCAGCAGTTGGATTTTGCTAGCAAATTCAAGTTCAACAGGTGTCAGACGTTTCACTTCGTCAGTGTTACATCCGCGTTGATGGCAGCGGGCTTGACCTGATTCAGCCCCCCTCCAGTCGCGGTTGGTAGCTGAGTAGGTACACCATTTTCCTCAGTGTCCTGCTGAATATCCGTGAAAAAGGAAAATATTACCGAATTTTTGTGACGGCAGTCGCAACAGCCGTTTAGCCGGGAAGGGCAAACAGTTGCTTGCATAATTGCACATGCCAAAAAAATGCAAAGGTAAAACGCTCTTGTATGTCGTAATCATTTAATTTCATGCAAATATTTTTGATTTGAATATTTTTAATTTCATAAAAATATTTTTTATTTGAATATTTTGTATTACTTTAATCAGCTTATTGATAGCATTTTATTTATATTGTATTTTCATTGCATATTTCCATTGTATTTTACTGTACTTTTTGTAAGACATCATTACGAAACTGACTAAGCAAGTAGCGTAGGATAGACGTGAGTGCAGTGTTTGCAAGTGAAGAGACGATTCCTAGATGGGAAGGATAGATAACATCGACGCCGGAAGGAAAAAGAACCCACGTGAAGAAAACGGTTAAGGCCGGAAATTAACAAAATTTGTTTTGTCTCCGCTAGAAATGGTCAATCTCAAAATCGATTACTTACATAGGTAGGTAGGTACATACATACATATAACAATTAGGAAGCCTCCATTTTTGCACAGAAGAAGGTACCTACGTTCTGCATTTGGCGGATGTGCCAAAAAACAAACTCAGTCGGAAGAGCTTATCGGCCGATATCTCTGAGGTGATAGTACAAAATCACTGGCTTCGTATAAATAATCGAAATAATAAGCTCCATCACAACTCAGCTAAGTCATGTCCAAGGCCCATGTTCTCGCCGCCCTCCGCGTTCCCCTTCCCTACTCACCGGTGCCCTGACAGAACCAGCAGCAGGAGGACTGTGGAGACGGCGGGCCTCTTCATCGCTGCTTCACGCGCTGTCCTCCGGCCGAGACTGACCGTTCATTGCACCTGCAACGCCGCTGCTCGCGGACCCATTAATGATCCCCGAGCCACGGACGCCACGAGCTCCGAAGGGCTAACGGCAAAAACACGGGACACTAAACAGCCGTGGTACCACGCAGCACGTCAGCAAGACAGTACCAGAATTTCTTTAAGCATTTTCTCAACAACAAACCAACATCAACGATGCGCATCTGCCCACCTGGTGTGACGTCATCTGCCGTCGGGGGGAGGGGGTACCTCAACCGGTGCCGACAGGCCGGTCTGTGGGTTACGCCGGTTTTGTGAGCGGCCGCCGAGCCGTGCCCTGCGGCGGTGATGTAGAGGAGATGGCCGGCCGGCTGCTGCGGCGAGGAGGAGCGGCCGTTGCACCGGACCGTTTTTACTGCACCGCCGGTCGTTGCACCCGGCCCACCGATAGTTCGCAGGGCCCGGAGGCGACGACTGAACATTGTGGACACCTTCAGACAAGGTCAAGATCAGGTTATAACGTAACAAAGATTATGGAGATGTGTACGACAGTTACTCATATGAAGAGGTGAAAGCACAATCTGGAAAATAGCGCAGGTGTTCTTACAATTATGCCTACACAATTTCGTTTCCGTGTTCGGCCTATATTCGTCTTCGTTTTTGTTTATACAATGCACAATGTAGTACCTACCCGAGCTTGGGAGATTGTCCAGTCCATTACTATAGCTTCTGGGTTATTTTATTTCTCTTGTGTTTTCAGCTTCAATACCATTTCCAAAACCACAGTGATCGATCTTGTGCGTACTTACGCGACGATCATGCCTGTGCAACTAGGTTTCAAATAATTTAATCTTGTTTACACTCGATCATCATTTCGTAAACCAATAAAACGTACTTATGGGTGATCGCCGAGCGGGTGTGCTTTGGGTAGGTAAATTTCTTAATATCTCCTCTTTGGTGATGTGGTTGCACGCTTGAGCCTTACCATCAATGACACAAAATTCGTTACGTTGATTTTAACAATTTTTTACATCACCGCCAAAGGTGGCAATGTCCCTTTAAAGTTATATGTTATTGAAGCATCGAATACAATATTTTTGCACTCCTAGCTTGCTAAGAAAGCTCCGTCTGAATGTGTCAACATTTTATATATGGAATGTATCTTTCGATTTCGTGACTTTACTCCACAGTAAATAGCATTAATTCCAATGACATTTCGCAACTATTGAGTGACATCATACTCGACACGAAGTCTGTACTATGCAGCCTTTCAACAAAATATTACAAATATTGGTAATCTAAAAATAGTAACAGATATATATATATATATATATATATATATATATATATATATGTTTATATATAAGAAATGGAAACATGCATGTTTGCAGAATGTTTAAAGATCCATTTGAAAATTCACTCGTTGCATATCAATTTTTATAACACATTTGTATGCAAAACCTGTCAAATAAGACAAACAGATTCTCACAAGACATAAGGTTCACAAGATTTTGAATTTTGATGGTTTTGTTTTCCGGATAACGGATTCACATCACACATATATTTACTAAGTACACATACCTATCTTTCTACTAGTTCATTGTGCATGACAAGTTTGCAACACATTGCGCAGCTATCATTTATACCTCCCAACTTAGTACAATTCAGTATTGCTGTGCATTTACTATAACTTTAGCGTAATAGGCACGCACATATCCATTTTTATATTACATTAATAAGATATATTTTTATGCAAAACCTGTCAAATAAGACAAACAGATTTTCACAAGACACCAAGTTCACAAGGTTTGGAGTTTTGATGGTTTTGTTTACCGGGTAACGGATTCACATCACACATATATTTACTAAATGCCCATATCTATCTTTCCACTAGTTTATCGTGTATGACAAGTTTGCAACACATTGTGCAGCTATCATGTATACCTCCCAACTTAGTACAATTCAAAATTGCTGTGCAATTACTATAACTCTAGCTTAATAGGCACGCAACGCCGTTACAGCAATATACTACACATATGTCACAAACATGCGTTCAATGTGCGGCCCATCCGGCCAAGCCGGGATGGCGCCAGTGTCGTCAGACTTAACAATTACTTTCCCGGCTCAGGGGAAGTCTGGTGGGTACCGCCTCGGCCGGGAAGTGCTGGAGGATACCTCTCCGGCGCTCCGGACACTTTGACACAGGGCCCCCGCCCGCACCGCCTCGCGTTTTCTATACACAACCCCGTGAGGCGGTGCCCCATGCTACCGGGCGTGCGTGCGACCCGTCAACCTGTGGGTTGACATATTGCACTCCCGGACGGCCGACCGGCACTGCAAAAAGTGCGAGGGCCGGTCCCGGGTTGGCCCGGTTGAGTTAGGGGCGGGGGCGTCAATAGAGCGCGACATCTCCACGCCTTCGTCCGTCCTCGGGTCCTTAAGTCCTATCGGCGACTCATCAACGACATATTTCATCGACACTCGATGCATATGGAAGATCTATTGACCCAACATATCTATAGCCCAGTCATATGCCTCTGCTACATCATTTTCCTTGTCCGAGCTCTCAGTATACATCGCTGGTCGGTGTGCAGCTACCATGGCCTTCAAGTATGCACAAGCCGACTTGAAGTTCACTTGACCGGAGACGACCTTAGCACGGTGAATATCAAGCTTAAATAACATTAATAACAAATAAATAAACTTAAATAACTTAAATAAATCAACTTAAATAGCTTAAATAACATAACTTAAATAACTTAAATAACAAATTAAAAAATTATTTGGGTAACTACTTCCCTTTTCGTATCAGCAATGCTAGTGTCGGTAATATTGTGTCCCAGAATGATATTTTTGTTATTAAACGACAGAGTAAACCCCAGCCTGCTGATAACCTCGCGACGACAAAACGGGTGAATGCAAGTTTCCGTATCGCATTTATAGAAAGAATCTTGGGTCTGCTTCTATAAATTTGGAGATAAGCTGATATGTTTCTAAGATACGATGCATTATTATTTCTTGGAACCAAACGATATTCTTATTTCTTGTGAAACTTCTATGTCTGAAATAAACTGATGACCAGTCTTTTTCTGCATTAAGGTTCCTATTCAACTTTATTTCACTCCTAGTGAGAGTCGACGGAACAGGATAATGATGTTGCAATAATGTCCTGTAAACTGTCCGATTGCCAGTTTATGCGCAAACAAAGTTGGATAGCTTTGGGTTGAAATGGTCCTGAAAACTCCAATGACAATTTTACGTCCGTAAGCCTGCCTTACTGCTCTGCTCAAACCGTGCAATATTGTCCTGCCAAATAGGGAGGGAAGTCATGGTTTAACTCTTCAAAGTATTTCATGTTCCCATCTGATCGAAATATGTCTCTCACCAACCTTTTCGCATTTCGATGAACACAATTTTTGGCCCCCTTAAAATTTCCCCAAAACGACTCTCCCTGAAACGGGCTGTGATTGGAGGAGATAGCGTGACACGGTTGCATCGTAGTACAGCCACGGTAACAACAGCGTCGGTATGTGGCTGCTTCAGCGAGGGGTTTTCCACTTTTTAATGAGCTTTTCTCGGCCACCACAACACCTTTTCATCAATAAACACAGGGCCCTATAACAACATGCAACTAAAAATATACCCATGCCATTTAGCTTGTAGCGTCGTTTGCACGGGTGATCGCTGTTTTGTATTTCTTTAAGCGAAAACAAAGTCACGCGGAGAAGGTGATTAAATCCAGGTGGATGCGGCAGCTGGCACAATTTATTTGGAAATGTTTTGATTCATTCAATATAATGTTTTTGTTTATAACGTTTTGGTTATACGGCATTTGTTTTGCCTTCTGCATTCCTACTCCTAGTCAATGATATGTGAAGCAGAGGCGGTGCCACGGATTTCGTCTAACGGGGGCAGAGCTTTCCGTAGGCCTCCCGCAAGGGACCTCCCCGCAGGGATGCGTGCTAACTTATACCCAAAGACTTCCTTTGTTCTAGGACTTCGACTACTTGATTTTCATATTCAGCATGAAAGTATGCTAAAAGATTAAACTAATTGGGTGGACAAAAACAACTTAACTCTGCCGGCTATAGAGGCCTCGAATAAATTATGCGGGGGTAAAGACATACCCTTGCCCCCCCCCCCCCCTGCCTGGTGGTAGCTCCCTCTTTTGCGAGAAAAAGCGTTCTACGAAGGATCAAGGATAAATAACTTCCCCAGTACCTATGGGCAGTGATTGTAGTGTGTCGTGTTGTCTGTGGTGGGTGCCGCCGCTGCTTCCCCCTATCTCGCTCCGTCCCACTCCCCGGCGGCGGCGACGGGAGGGCGGACGGCCCGTCCCGTCCAGGAGAGCTGCTCGCCGCACCACGCGCCAGCATAAACATTTGTCCTAGCTGCCACACAGCTGTAATTGAAGAGCCGGCGGCTACAAGAAACCTCCATTTGCCGGTCGTGGATTACGGCGGCGGCGGCAGCGGAGGCGGCGGCGGGGAGGGACGAGGGCGACATCGATCCGGAGTGAGCGCAGACCGGCGCCCCCGTCCGCCGGCCGCCGTCCGTCCTAGGCACACGGACGGACGGACAGCCGGCCGCGGCCAGCGCACCGGCAGAGACATCTATCGGCAGGTCTGCGAACAATCACCGTGAAAACTATGCCGCATACTCCGGGTTAGGGGAAAGTAATTTCAGTGGTACATGAAAACGTCTTTTTGAGGAAATCGGTAAAACCTCTAAATCGTATTTCATGGGCGGGATTTGCTGAGGAAATTCGAATTATCCCATGTTGGAAAAATTTGGTGGCACCACAGGTGAAAGTGTGAATGATGTGAGAGATGCATCTTCTGCTTTCAAAACTCAAAAGCCTACGATTTTTTGTCATATTCGATGTACATACATATAGCGTATATATAGGCTTCTATATTCTATTGTTCAGTATATTGGGCAGCGCAGAGTGAAGGCACCCGTCACCACGGTTTGTGCGTTGGTGCGGTGCCAGCTGGTTTCTCTGCAGCGGAAGGCCGGGAGGAGAGTCGCATGGCTGAGCGGGAGCTAGTTGGCACAGAAGAAAACAAAATGAACTGGGACAGGTGATGTTCAGTTGGATTTGTTTTAATTTTCCGAGACCTACTTGATACAGCGTATAGATGTGGTAGATGTTGTTACTACGTAGTTGTTACTGCTGGTGCTGGCCTGCCTTGTAACGTACAATAAATTAGTTCATTTAAATCGTTGCAAGTTATCAAGTGTCGTCCTAAGCGGTGAGTAAAAATTGTTTCCAGCAAAACACTAGTAAAGTCATTTACAATGTTGGAATGTGCGAGGAGGCACACCTTCGAAGTATCTTTTCAAAATACAAACCATACAAAAACACATCTACATAAGGGTATTGTAATGTGAAGGTAAATGTCATAGCCGCATCATTTGTGAGGTCAGATCACCATCTGTTATTGAGCTATCGAGAGTATTCGACAAGGAGGCAACATTTGCCTTTCGAGTCATTGCGGGCTAAATGCCAAACCTAGTGTTTTTTTTTATATACACCGCCACCCATGAGCAATTGACTAGGAGTGCCCTCTCGCGCGATCCCAACGACTCACAGAACCATGCGTCAACACCCGGAAAAAATAAAGATGCGATTTCGTGGCACTCCCTACTAAAAATTGGAGACAAGCTTAAAAAAAACATATGAGAAAGGCAGACAGTGATAAGGAATGTTGGATATAGGTATAAGGTTGGCCAATTAATGAGGGAGAAAGAAGTCACTGCTGAAAGCAGCAGTTGACAAAACGACTTCATTTTCTTTACACCTTTTTTACAATACTGTTGCACAATCACATACATTCACGGAGTTAGTAAGGATATTCATTCATTCATCTGTTCATTCACGAACGTGGTCGGACAGGTCCTGGTCGTGCATCTTGCCATTTCTGGAACCAGGTGACGCCTCCCGGCTAAGCAACACTTGTTGCCGGTTGGTCCAGCGTCACCGGCTCCAGCGCCGGTTGGTTAAGTTGCATTATACCACAAATATTGCATTATACCATAAAAATACAAATATTATACCATAAATATTGCTATTGTACTATATATGCATTATGCATATACACACACACACATATAT
>JARFNZ010135609.1:0-10880 GCA_031763405.1 Balanus nubilus
CCCCCCCCCCCCCCCCATCCCCCAGCAGGTCGTTGAAAATTCAGAGTGCCAGCGGGACGCGGTTTATATAAATGTTTTTAAGTTTATTATTTTGTTAGCTCCACCCGGTTTCATTTTGACCGGCTTTTGGGGCATTCCGCGACAAATCGGCCAACGCTTGACACTCGACCATTTTTTATTTTGATGAAAACATGTCTATTGAGTTCTCTTCTGCCCTGAAACCGATGGCGACAACTCCATACCCCTACGGCCCTCAGCTGCGGAGATATAGCATCGGGCATTTTTAAAGGAGTCACTTTTGCAGAACAATATTTGAAAGACTGTAATTCCTAGACTAACAATCAATAGAAACACGTTAAGTCCATATATCGTTGTGACCGTAATGAGCCGGTTAACAAATTGGCTATCTCAGATTTCACAACTTTTGAATGTTTATTTTGACTATGACGTTATAATTGTATTTTAATAGTAGTACCCCTAGTACATTAAAAGTTGCTATCTTTATTGTTGCTTAAGTGAGGTAAACAACTATACTTCAACAGAAAAAAAAAATCCTTTTTTCTATAAATATTGTATTTAGAAATTCCAGTTTACACCTATTATTCGTTACTTCATTGAATAAATCATCCCTGATGAAGATAGAGCTTGGAGATTGCATTAACAGCATTGGTCGTCACCAGATGAGGCTGGTGGTGGCAAATATTAGGGTCCCGGGTCAATCGCAAGTACAAAAAATAACGTCATCGGTTTCCTCACATATAGACATTACTCTGTTAAAAATAAAGATATTGCTTTTAAATTTTGTTTGGATATAGTTCTTATCTATTTCTTTTACATGTATTCCGGTTTTGCTTATTAACTTCAAAATTTAGGATGTTGCGGCCATTTTTCCCAAAATCAGTTTTTCAATTTTTGGGGGTTAAAATTCAGCAAATTGAAAATCCGAGATAGACATTTGTAAGACTGTTATTTTTGTATCTAGTAGCGTTTTTATTTGAATTTTGTTTCAAAATTAGACTTTTGGCACATTTTCCAATATTTAACACTTTTCAGCCGAGATTGGGATGTATTCTCAATGGTATTTCGACGAAACTGCTTCATTTTTTTTCAAGAAGATGTTAAATTGGTTTCCGAGAAGGTATGTCAAGCTCGCATCGTTAGCACCATCCGTTTTTTTAGTTATTCGAAATATTTGACAGTGGGCACTTTTTGCCCCCTCCCCACCAATTAATGGCGGATTAAGGGTCAGGTCAAATGTTATCCTTTGCCTTCGATTGCGACGATCTGTAGCTGCCATAAATTGATTCCTGCAGCCGTCGACTGAAAGCTATAGCTCCTGGATCAATGACCCCAGAGGTCACCGGTTGACCCATACCCTAACATTTGCCACCACCAGCATCATCATGTGGACCAGCGATGCTCCCTATGCAATCTCAAAGCTCTATCTTCATTAGGGATGATTTATTCAATGAATTTCCGAATAAGACGTATTAAATGGAATTGTCAAAAAATAAAATAAAATATTTATCTATTTTTTTCCAGTGAAAGCATAGTTGTTTCACTTCACTTAAACAACAATAAAAATAGCAACTTTTAATGTACCTACCTACTCTATTAAAATTAAAGAAATGATGTTGTCATACTCAAAATATAAATTGAAAAGGTTTGAAATCTGAGAGAGCCAATTTATTGACCGGTTCCTTGTGGTCACAACGATATGTGGGTTCAACGTGTTTCCATTGTTAACCTAGGAGCTACAGCCCTTCAAATATTGCTCTGCACAGTGACCCCTTTAAGATGCGCGAGGCTATATCTCCGGAGCCATTAGCCATAGGGGTCTGGAGTTGTCACCATCAGCTTCAGGGAACAAGAGAACCCTATAGACATATTTTCGTCAAAATAAATTGTCGGGTGTCAAATTGGCCTGTTGATTGGTTGATTTGTGGTGGAACGCCCCTTTATGGACGGGTTTTATTAACTTACATTCCAGGGGTATCGCAACAAAGTTTTGAGTGCGGGGGCCAGTCAGGCATATGGGGGGAACCAGCGAGTGGTCTAGGGGGGGGGCATAGGGCTAATGTTAAATTTATGTGAAACCTGGGGGTGCCGGAGGGGATATCTAGCGAACCTGGGCGAACCTGAGCGAACCTGACTTAGCATTGGCATTCAACCTTCCGCTCGTTTTTACTCTTACATAGTGCCATTACGCGGGAGAGGGGTTGACTGGTGACTGCACAACGTCGGTTTTGCAGTTTCCTTGCAAAGCAGACCATTCAACATTTCCATTCAACATTCTATAGCAAGCGTTCAAGCCCTATGTGTGAGCCAGAACTCAGGCCTCAGTCCTGAGTTGTTGCTTTGGACGCATAAGGCTGACTTAGGTGTTGGCGACAAACCTCTATTAATTATTATCATATCCGCCTGAGGATCTCGTTAGACGGTTTCAAACTCATGTTTTCTCTTAATTTTTTAACTGGTTGAATGTTCTCGCACGTGACAGTTCAGGTGCAGCTTGAAAACTCCACAACATTGTCGATTTGCTCCGGTATCATCCCCCCCCCCCCACATTCTGGTTGGCTTCCGAGGCCTTGTTTCCTTGGAGATCGTTCGAAAAACTGGTTATCGGTGCTATAACCTTTCTCAGGGAGGAAAGGACACGAAACTGTTCGTGAAATTATCTGCGAACGTTCTAAATCGTTTACAGTTATTCATACTTCAAATCGATCCATCTCACCTGCTCCTTTAAAAACGGACCGGTGTACCAAAGTGGATTAACGGCGCTCCTTAGTAGAGTACACACTGGGAGCAACTCGTCGCACTAAACTGCTCGCAATGGTAAAAAGGTAAAATGTCCAACCACTAACTGTATTTCAAAACACGTGCGGACCAATAAGAATAATTTCCCCGTGCATGTACTGTACCTTGTTTATTTTTGTATCATTCATTTACGATCACCCTGTAGATGTGCGGACCAATGAGCGACATGTAGCAGCCGGGGAAGCAGAGTACACCGCAGCGTTTAAAGACTGGTGGAGTGTGTTCCTCAGTGCAGATTGAAGGCAGTGCAGGCACTGGGCACCGCCTCGCGAATCTGTTCGTAGTAAACACGGTGCAGGCGGCCCGTCCGGAGCGCCGGGAGGTACCCTCCAGCTCTCCTCTGCCGGGGCGGCATTTGCCGACAATACTGCCACCACTGGCTGACAATACTGGCTTGGCCGGACGGGTCGCGCATTGATGGAATAGCTGTCATGTGTTGTGCTGTGCTGTATTGCATTGTTTTGCTGCATTTTCTAGTGTTGCGTTGCTGTCTGTGGCGAGATTATAAACGGATAAAAACCCGAAAAAACTTGTAAACAATTATCATAGTTTCACCTGTATGCTATGTGTGCATTTGCAATATGGGAATCTGTTCGTGAAATTTATAACGATCCGACCCGTCGCATGTTCGTGAGTAATCGTCGGCGACCGCATGGGTCGCGTAAACGGCCGGTCACGACACGCGCGTTGAGTCCGCGCCAGCGGAGTCTGATGGCGGACTGCCACGTGTCCCGCGTCGTTCCGGCCCTAGAGCGCTACGCCACACGTGTGCGCAGGAACCGGTACAGCGGTCACGTGGTCGTGTGAGGCGAAGTATACGCATACGGCCGGCACTGCGAACAGTCGGCATCAGGCAGCACAGACGCGCGTTTGCTCGCAAACAGGATCTTTTGGTTGGGAAGGAACGTACCGTACAACAAAAATTAACAGAACCTTTTTTACATATAATTTAATAGGAAATCCTCGATTTTTTCGCATAACAAATATTGGCCGCCCCAAGCGCTAAACTTTTTCTCTGAGAGCCTCAATGCAAAGTTTTAGCTGATCGTAACAGGAGCCGACGGAAAATATTTATTATATATGTATTACACCACGATCGAATATAAATATGCAATCAATCGACGAGGCCAGCCTTTCAACCCATTTGTTATCGTCGCGAGTGGTGCCACTGTTTTATCTCGCTCCGCCCTGCTATATCAAAAGGCACAGGAAAACCTTTCAGCCGTAGCAAGGCTGAAGCGGTAGTTATCAAGTTGATAATCACCATATGTTCATTCACTCTCCAGTCAATTTACGGTGGGATAATTAAGGGCGTTAAAAAGTCGTTTTAAAACGTCACTGAATGGCAAGTACAGATAGCAGCGTGGGATAATTCGTGTTACTCGTTGTATGAATGTAAAGCTTGCCTTCAGAAATAGGTATGTCAAGGAGTTTACCATTGTTATCAATATTTATAAGAATAAGGAGCATTAAACCACGTTGCATATACGATTGGCTTGGAGCCCTTTGATCTGTTAATATAGATTGGTGATTTTTGTCAACATACCGTACTGAATTAAAGCAGTTCATTAATTAAAGCAACCATGTGACCATTTGATTTATAAACGAGATATTTATTTTAGCGGGATACAGGAACTGTTCTGAACTTTTATTTCGTTGCAGGTAGTGGGTGTACTACTCAGGAAATAGTTCAAATGAAAAATATGTTCGATGCTCACAGTAAATATTTATCAAAACACCCTCCAGTTTCATGGTATTTGCCGCACTGTATTAGTGAGAGTCAGGGTTCGATGAACCGCACTCACGCACACATGCACGTGAACACAAACACAAACATGACTGCTGCGAACTAACGTCGCAGATGGCCACCTCATAGCAAACATTGATAACACATTGAACCCGAGCGGACACAAATAAACAAAGTTTACATGAACATCGATCGGAGCCGAATCCGGTCTCGACCCTCGCAAATACAACATGCGAGACAAGCATGTTTCCCCCGATTCACACCGTGTTTTACATACTCAACCATCCCTCTTGCACACACACTATACGATTTGATTGATTTGCACAATAACGCAGGCAAAGCCACGTTAAATGTTCACCGATAGTCTTTCCACAGTACAAGATAATGTCATGACTAAATCATAAAACAAATAACAAGGTAACAAAACCAGCCAAGACACCATTCTTCTCGCTGTGTTCGAGACCGGTCGGTCCGACCCAGTAATCGCCAAGAGTCGTATGGTCGAGGAAGGTTGCGAGATTGACATGAAGCCCAGAGATTCATTGGAGACGACAGCTGGAAATCGTCTACAGCGACCTCACCAAGCGTCTTTCTCAAGCCTCGCCTAACCTCGGATGTCAGGTCAGATTTGAGTCAGGTCAGTGACGTGTGATCACGGCCCCCTCAAGGGATGAAATCGGTCAGCTCACACTGTCCCCACCCCTGCCGAGTCGGGGGCGCCGCCCAGCCGCAGGGGACTGCCACTGCCCCGCCCTGCAGCAATACCCCGGGACGGCCGGGGCCGCGGGCTGAGTGTTCATCACGCCACAGCCATCTACGGCGACCAGGCCGCCTCGCCCGACCGAGTCCAGCTCTGGTGAGGCGCCTGTCAGCCGCGCCGGAGCTCTGGAGCGCCGGTCGCCGGCGGTCGTGACTGCCGGGGTTCCCGACCTCCAGAGGTTACCAGTCATGTACCAGTGATGTCCAGAGGGTCGAGCACCGCCGACAGGGGGCTCAGTCACCGGGGTTTCCGCCACCAGGAGCGGCACCAGGACTGCGGCATCATGACGAACGCTGACGCCTACTTGAGCTCCAGCGCCCACACGTGCTGAGGCCAGCCGGTCCGACCGTTCACCTTCTGTTCCTGTTCCAGCAGAAGCGCCTGAGGAAGGCGGAGGAGATCAATCAGTGCATGGAGACCACAACAGTTATCATCGATTTACAGCAGACATGGCACGAACGGGCGGCTTCCCCGACGACCAGAGAGCACATATGATACTACCGACCGGAACGCCATTCACTGCGCTTCATGAACTATCGAGCATGGGCCAATAATATCCAACATCACCACAGTTCTCAGAACTAACATCACCAGCCAGGGAGGTGCAGATCAGTGGCACACACACACATACACAAACGGATAAAGGTAATCCACAGCTGACACTCAGAGCAGTCATGGGGAGCTGGGATGAGACAGGAACTTGCGTTGTCTTTGAAGTTTGACAGGACGAAACTTGCCGACAATAATTAATCCGGTCAATCATTATTACCGCTTGCCGCATAACGGTTCCTTTATCTCAGAGGTTCTGAGTGTCAAAAGTATGGCTACCCCTTCTGATGACCAACTTCCACCACCCACCGCGCAGACCGCAATTTTTAGCTATAGGTCATGCGGCGCAGCCTAGCTCCAGGCGTTCAACACTAGTGCCATCTAGGGACGATGATAAAAGTACACCTAACAAAGAACAATCCCGACAGGAAGAAACTGTGGAGCAGATCAAAGCTAATGCCGAAGGTGGCACGGAATAGAAGTGGAGACCAGTGCGAGAGAATCAGAGCGATGTATACACCGGTGCGAATAATCATTCACACCGCAGGAAGCAAGGCAAAGGAACTTTTTGTGACGATACTTCAAAGCATCACACATCCGTTGTCTTTCAAACAAACACTTATTTTCCTTCCTGTTCAAAGGGGTAAAACCAAACGAGCGGAACCACCGTTATTATAACACACTTCTCCCCACTGTGGGCGGTCTATCTTGTGTTGGTCTGGCTGGGGTGGGGGGGGGGGGGAGCGGCCTGCCCGTTGCCTCCCCTGACCGTCTGTGGAGGGACGGTGGGCGGAGCCGGCGGCTGAGACCGCGCTGACCGGTCGTCCATCTCCGGACAGGACATCCCGTCCATCTCCGGACAGGCGCGGCTCCGACAGCCGGCCGGCCGCCCGGCCTGTCATTAGCACGTGTCGCATCGCCAGTCGCCTGCCCCCTTCACGGTCGCCCGCAGTCCGCCGGCGGCCCCCGTCTCCCCACCGATCCCGGCGTGTCACCGCCGTGCTAATGACGGGTCAGAAGGGCCGACCGCCGACCAGGTGTCCCCCCCCCCCCCATCTCGTCTGACCGGGTGACCCGTGGCACACAGTAAGACTGGCAGGCCAGGGGCGGCAGGGTCACTCGTGCCCCGCCCCCGTCCCCGCCGTCCAGCCGCCCCCTGGCGCGAGCCCCAGGTCATTGCTGGGATGGGGGGCGGTGCAGGCGTACCGAGGGAGGCACACAGGCAGACTGGCAGCTGACATGCAGACGCGGTGGTGGGTCTGGATGACGTCTGTCCGCCATTAGCCCCGTGCACGTGCTGAGGAGGGGGACGGGAAGAGTAGGACTGGGAGGGGGATGATGACCACGAGCGGTCAGCTTTGCAGAGCCACAGGCCATAACGAGACCCTTTCAAGAAGACAGAGGA
The DNA here is from genome assembly GCA_031763405.1 of Balanus nubilus. Taxonomy (NCBI): domain Eukaryota; kingdom Metazoa; phylum Arthropoda; class Thecostraca; order Balanomorpha; family Balanidae; genus Balanus; species Balanus nubilus. The sequence continues at coordinate 7,279 of JARFNZ010135609.1, forward strand.
TGATATTACATGTCGTTTGCAGCTGCAGGGCGGCGGAATCACGGCGTTTCCGGTGTTTTGTTTATCGTCGTGTCCTTAGTGCGGCGGCCGTCATCTAAACGAACATATCTGTCTCGGCTGGTCACTGGTCAGCGCCGGACGTCCTGTCCCCGTCACAGCGCAAACACGTCCGGAGAAACCACGACATGACAGAGTCTCTGCAACTTTGCACTCCAAACGCTGAGGCCACTCGAACAGAGGTGCCTTCCGGACACTAGCGATACCTATTTGCAACATATAAAAACTGAATTAAATAATTTTGAAAAAAACAACCATGCTAAATCATTCCCATGCATCTATGTGATAGTTCAAACTGATTGGACTACCACTGTTTTGCTTACATTCAGGAAAAAGCTTGAAACATGCCTAATCATCTGGCCAACGTAAACAATTTGCATCACGGATTCCGAATTCGGATGGACGACTGCCTGCTGTTCTCAGTGAACCGCGATATGGGATTGGCCGCACAGGTCTCTGTTTATACCATGCATGTATAGTGTATACGCTCATGTAAACACGGCTATCTAATGAGAAGGTTTCCCAAATAGCGTGTCACCGCAGTGCGTCAAACACGCAGTCGCTGGGGAGCTCATACACACAGCGCTGACTGGCATATGTCCACTACACACTACACAGACCGGGGAATGCTCTACACCACAGACGGCACCAGACCCAAGGCACCAGACTGTTGATGGTGGTGCGGAGCCCAGCACACATTGCGACATATTACGGATCTGCGCATGCTTTACTTTGTACGGCGAAACAGACATTTCTAGCATATCGTATAGCAGAGAATGACGTCAAACGAATCGACGGTGGCTCGTTTTCCATTTTTTTCGCTCTATTTTTTTAAGAAAATTGTTCATGAAATCAGATGGCTCAATAGTGCCCCCCAAAAATAAATGGCGGCTGTATTTTTTTATCATAATGGCTTCTGGTCGTCCTGTACGTCCAATAGCTGCATGAGCGGTTCAGAGGGGTGGAACTAGCCCCAAATCGGTCAAAAATAATAAAATTACTGATCTTAAAGTCCAAGGAACTTCAACTCAAGTTCAAAATTGTCCTCGCCCAAAAAAACTTTACGGTTTCCAACCACCAGCGTTGGTTTGCTGAACACATAAAGAGACCATCATTACGACAGAAACCAGTCTCCAACAACACGACAAACCGCCTGCAAAATATGCCAGCAGTCCGGCACACCCATTCTTGTTCCCCGACCATCAGTTGCAGCTACGTCAAACACGCCGATGGGCAGTCGGAGGCAGACAAACGGCCACAACAGACTGCCACTATCAGCCGACACATCCCACCGCGCTCTGGCTGCCGCCGAGACATACTGCAGACCGCCGATCGAATGCAGGGCGGAGGTAAACCCAGTAGCGACGCCGGACCAGCCGCAGGGCCCACAGAGACCTACCTTATCTGGCAATGGCCCGCCAATGTTTAGGTATGCGATTCTAATTTATAAATCTCCCTTTGCGTTTAGTTTCGGGGGAGGCTACCGATTACACTTCTAAACAGTTGATAGGCCCGGCGTTTGGACGAATCTCGCTATGCGGACTTTATACCTACTGCACGTGGCTGCTTAAAAGGGCTCTTACGTTAACACAAATATGCATGCTCGGGTTCTATAGATAATATCCCCTAAACATGTTTAATGAAAAAAAACCTTCAACATGGGGTTTCGAACTGAGATAGCAGTTTTGTAGCTGTGTTAAAAAAAAAAACATCTGCATGTTTTCTTGGCTGAGATGACTCTCAAGCCGAATATATTTGATTTTTGGGCGAAGGGATGCGACGATTACGAATGAATGTGCATACCTCAGCAGAGGCTATACAATTAGCCGATCACCTTACTGCTGCAGCTGGGCACCCTACATTTCTGTATTATACTGTACTAGCTAGCGAGTCACTAGTTTACCTTTACGCCACTACATTCCAATCTGATTGGCCGAGCCTTTTTCCATCCGCGGGACGGAATCATCGAGTATGTAATTATTCCTCTAGTATGTAATTAGTTAGCTTTGACAAAATTAGTACTTTACGAGCTTTTATTCTGAATTAGCACGCTTAGTGACCATTTTTGACAATAAAAAAGAAATTGTATTGCATTATTTTATCAAAACATGTCTTCAAAAGTGTTGCCAAGGTGAACTGAACTGTCTTTAAAGCCGAAGCTTCAGCCCGCTGATGCTAAATTTAGCATACCAGACACGAATACTGTCAAATTATACCTAAAATGTGTGCGCCAGTTTTGTCAGGCACCCAGCGCTATCGAGCTATCATGAGATATATTTTGGCAAAATACCTGATGAGTTCTGCATCTTTTGAAAGCTAATTATCAACTACCAATAACAGAACGGACACCGCGGCCAACATCGGGGCACCGCGGCCAGCGCTCCGGCTGCTGACCGTCAACGGGCACCGACAAATAAGTGATGCCGTGATGTGGAATAGCTCAGCGGTCCCGTCAAACACGGACGCCGCCTCAGCTATTACTATCCGAGGACGCCCGTTTTTGCATCCGGCCGCCGGATAAACATTGCTAGGCCGCACCATCAATCGGCCCTTTAGAGCGGGCGCCGCCGGTCCGCAGCTCACCACCAAGCCGCAAGAATGAAATCCAACGCCGCAGCAATAAATCCGGTCATATGTCTCTTGACATTCTCTGGGGCGGGGCCGAGAGACGGAGGGAGGAGGGGGGTGCTACACAAACAGGCGCGTGCGGCGGTGTCGACGACACTGCAACTCCCCACCACTCCCCAAGGCGGAGTGTTTTCTCAGCAAGCGGCGCAGCGGTGAGTGACGTCAGAGCGCCGAGCCGCCCGGCGACCCGCCGCCCCGCCACCGCCGCCCCCGCCCCCGTCCCCGCCCGAGCTCTCCATTACGTGTGTCATACGCCGCGTATCGGCGCGCCGAGTACATAAACAGAGCGTTATAAACACCGGGAGAGCCGAGCTGGCGGGACGGGACGGGACGGGACGGGACGGGTGGCGGCGGTGAGGGGCCGGCCGCCGAGACAGGTCCGTGTGACGGGGACGGAGACGGGACGGGGAGCGGGCACAGGACTGAAGGGCGCGGCCCAGACCACCTGCAGCGGCGCCCCGCTGCTACCGGAGAGGGAGGGCTGCAGTCATGAAGGGTGGTACTCAGGATCTGAGGAGACTGTACTATCATGCGACTATACGGGATTGTATGACAAATGTATTCAACCAGGTGCAGACCGGGACCTGATACAGTACTCAATACACAGTAAAAAAAAAAAACGGTCGGTAACTAACAATAGAAATACAGGTATTTGTGAGCTTGTTGTAGCGATAGTCTTGATCAAATCAAAATATTTCAAAATATAAAATAACACTGAAACATATCAAAGTAAAACAAATGATGTCCGCCATAAATCAAGTGAATTTGACTGGCACGAGCAGGACTGTTTGTCCTTTCCATTGTCTTGCCCATACCACCAAGCCGTGGTTGACCCGTCCAAGGTCCCTGTGTGCGTCACTGCAGGCAGGAGGCTGGATTTCTCCGGATCGCGGGGGAGGGGGGGGGGGCCGTGCAGG
>JARFNZ010135631.1:0-13676 GCA_031763405.1 Balanus nubilus
CCCACCACAGCGCCAGAGACCGGCGTTCTGGATCCGCCAGTGGTTTTGGCTATGTTTGTATGGAACATGTGGGCGGAATGATGTGTTCGGTATCACAAAAAAGGCGTATGAAACTATATAATATAAACTAAGATTACTAACTCTGACAATGGGACCTGTCTCTGTGTACGGCTTCTGTGACTCGAATACCAAGAACCGGGATCTATTTTCAAGTTGTTTTTTCCGCCGCTGGCTAAATCTCCGAACTCGGAAGATTTCGTCACCAAAAGGCGGCAGTCGGCGTCAGTCAATCCGATAACGTCTCTGATGCGCTCAATTCTGCCACTGAGGCCCAGACAACAGCCAAGCTACCGGCCTGTGATTGGCTAGCTACCGTCCTGTGATTGGCTAGCTACCGTCCTGTGATTGGCTAGCTACCGTCCTGTGAGTGGTTATTGTCTCATCGATTAGCACGTTCCCCAGTCTTCTGAAATTTCTGCAAGGTTTTGAAGCTCAATTAACAGTTAGTCATGGTGACGCCTTGATTAGAATTTAAGTGCAAACTGCAACATTTCGTAAACTTTAATGACTTAATACTTGTTCTTCGTGGATAACATTCAAAATTAACGCATTTATTACCAGAAATAATTTTTACATATCTAAATTGAAGAGCTGCTAACGAGCTGCTAACGCTAGATGCACTCCGTCAAAATATTAGTGCTAATATATCTTCAACTTGGCGCTCCTTCACACCAACTTGAATCTGTCCACGGAGACTTCAATGTATGTCTGTGCTGAAAGTGTGCATTCTTCAGCTTTTATATCAATAACATGTCATAAAGTTCCAACGCCCTCGGGGAAACGCCTACCCATCAGTGATGCTGTGCAATTACTTTGCTGGAAAGCATTCCGGCTCCGGGGACGAAACTTTCGTTAACGACGTTTCTGAATGAATATTCGATGAACGCCGCTGCATATCATTTAGCAGATAACTGACGAAAGCTGCCATTTACATTTAGTGCCATGACGTGGGCGGATGATTCACTAGATTACATTCAAGTTGAGAGGTGGGCGAAAGGATTTTCTGGTCGGAACTGTTGGCTGAGCAGCATGCAGCTCTGTTCTCAGTTCTGTGCCATATGGATAGCTCAGGGAAGGGTCAGCTCGTAGAGACTGTCGTATCAGTACTCGTATCAGTGTCGTGCCAATTTGAGTTGTGTGCGGATGTGCATAATGTGCGGATGTTGGCTAATCAACCAATGGTTTCCGTCGATTTTGTTCCTACCCCTTGAGCACGACTGCGCACTTGGGGAACCCTTCCTCTGTTTGTAGGCGTAGGCAATATGAGCTGGTATATAGGTGCAGAAGCCCATGACTCTGCCCTCTTTATTGTTGTTTATGCTAAACGATTTTATTTTGCTAGGTGAAGGAATATGAGATTTGAAATGGCAGAGTGAAACGAGCATAACTCAAATCTGCACACGATTTTCCACATGGCTCATGTTTTTTTTAATTCACAAAATAACATAAAATCAACTGTCCCCGTGCACTCTTCGTAACATTCTTATATCCTTCCCAAGCTATGCAATTATACTTGCTCAGGCAATTGCGACTATGTTACATGAGCTGTACAGATCACGTGACTTGGGCTATGTTGAACATTTCACACGGGCTGTGAAGAGACCGCGTGACGCGGTCCCTGTGAATGCGCTTTGTTTCCGAGTTTTGATGATAACGTAATCAGGACTGTGCAATGTGCATCCTACTTGACCAATGACCTATGACCAATGACCAATGACTACCGGACCATGACAGTGCCACGCAACTTTAAACGCCTAAACACGACAATGCCACGGCTTACCATTAAACGCCTCAAGATCCTTGTTTGCAAACTTGACAACCTAGTTTTAAAGAGCATATATGTATAGCTGGCAAGCAGCGTATAACACATTCACATTCTGCGAACAAGACTGGTTGTCAGTCCTTGATAAAAGCGGCTTTGATCCGTGTATTAAAAGATGATGGGTGAAACGTTTTCTAAGAAGCCTTACACCTATCATTCAATATCCTACGCACGTAGTCTATAATTAGCATATTGGCTCTGACTATTAATAGCCGTATTGGCCTATTGGCTCCGACCAGTTATTGCCTTATTGGTTCTGACCAATAACACACCCAATTGACACCATTGTCGCTGACTACCATCGGAATCCAATTTGTGGTCAGCCCTTGATCTTGTCACGGTGCTCTTGAGCCATTGATCCGCCATCCGCCAGACCGCTTTTTCATGGGTCCTCTTTATCCTTCGGTTTGATTTCGGTCAGTGACTCAATTACACTGAACTTTTCCTTTTGCCTCTTGATTATCCATGTGGATGCTTGGATTCGCTGCGCCGCAGCTGCGGCAGACAGCAATTCTGAGCACTCTTATTACGTTGGATTTTTCCCGGCAGTTATGTACGAAGCCACCTTGGCCAAATTGATTGACTGATTTATTTATTTATTTATTTATTAATCGAATTTGTTCCGTTCCGAAAATGTTGCAATGACACGGTTGGCTAAAGCCGTATTAAGTTATGATAAGCCAACGCTCTGAACCTTTGCCCACGTTATATTCTTCTCGATAGAAGCGTAAAGGAGTACTCTGGTTGTATTCCCTCTAATAGCGGCTTCACACCGGATGCGTTTGGACGCAGACTCCGCGTCGAGACGCATCCGGTGTGAAACAACCATTATATACTGTCCAGCTCTACGCCACACCTCTGACTTCAGCCCTTAACCTTTACCCTTACCCTTTAACCTTACCATTAACCTTTAACCGTATCCTTTAACCTTACCCTTAACCTTTACCCTTACCCTTTAACCTTACCATTAACCTTTAACCGTACCCTTTAACCTTACCCTTAACCTTTACCACTTACCCTTACCTTTAACCTTTACCCGCAACCGTTTCCCTTACCCTTAACCCATACCCTTACCCTTAACCTTTACCCTTACCCTTACCCTTACCCTTACCCTTACCCTTGACCTTTACCCTTACCCTTGCCCTTACCCTTAACATTTACCCTTACTAACATTTACTCTGATCATTACCCTTAACCCTCGCACTGCCGGGGGTTCGCGCCGAACATCCACTGTCGGAGTGGGGGGGGGATGATTTCCGCCCCCTCCCTAAAATCTCTAAAACCACGCAACGTATCGACAAGCGGCAAAAGGCGTTAGATAGATGGTGACAAGGAGTATATAAATGACTTGAATCATTTTCAGGTCAGGTCAATATTGAGGTCACCAGAGGTCACCGGAGGTCAAATTTTGTCATATTACGAGTAGCTGGGACATTGCTTCACAAATCCCCGATTATCTCGGGAACTAAGATAGCTAGAAAGAAACGAAAGAAACGATCGAAAGCTCTTGAAATTTCCTATCGCAACATTGTCGTCAAATTTGACCTCAGGTCAGCGGTTTAGGCTTCAGAGGTAATGGAAGGTCAAAAAGGCCATTTTTTTGCCAAATCGTTTTTCGCGAATAACTTAAGCTATGAATGATAACGCAACGATGTTGGTACCATCGTGTTTCTCTCCTCAAGACAAATCAAATCACATCATTTTTTTAACCAGAAGATGTCGTTTTCAGAATTTGACTCAAGGTCAAGGTCACGTGGTGACCCAAGTAAATTAAGTTGGGTCATTTGCATATGAGTCGATGCGTCTTGACGGGACAAACACTTCGGTACCATTTTCACGTATCTAACTTCATTCTATCAAAAGTTATTAACAAAGAAGGGTTTGCGGCTTCAGATGACCTCAGATGACCTTGTAGGAAGTCACTGATCAAATATTGCACCTGGATCAACAATAATGACCTAAGATAAGGTGATCCTGAAACAACTGGACTGATATGATGTGCATCCTTGAAATAAGAAGCATGTGAAGATTTCCTCGTCGACTGCTAATGGGGAGGCCACCAAAATGACCTGACCTCAGGTCACCGACGTAAAAATCCGTGATACATTGGTGGCAGGTTCTGATACCCTTATGGATTGCTGAAAGGTTCAAATCCATCGGTCAATAACTGTGGCTGTGGCACACCTGCAAACATTTTTGGAGGTGGGGTCACGTGACCTGGACGGGTGACCTGACCTGACATGACCTGGGTTCAAAAAATTACATAATGCGCGCAATAGATGTCCGAATAGGTGTGACATTTTTGGCGGCCCTACACTCCGCCGTTTTTCCGCTATCGACGATAAACCCGAGGGGGGTTGGCGGAAATCAACCCCCTCCGGTAGTGCGAGGGCTAACATTTACCCTTATCCTTAACCTTTACTCTTACCCTTAACTTTCACCCTTACCCTTTACATTTACCCTTAACCTTTACCCTTACACTTAACCTTTACCCTTATCCTTACCCTTACCCTTAACATTTGCCCTTAACACTTATCCTTACACTTTACCTTTACCCTTACCCTTACCCTTACCCTTACCCTTACCCTTACCCTTACCCTTACCCTTACCCTTTACTCTACCTCTACCCTGACTTCACCCTTCTGCCGGCAGGAGTTGGTTGTCCTCGTCTCGGATGCCAGGCCGCGGCAGGTCTTCAGCCCAATGTTGACATGGCAGATCATCTCGACGCGATCCTTGAAGCAGCCGTAGTCCGACGATAGACGTCAACCATGTATCGCCAGCGCGACTTCAATCCGCGTGGGTAGCGCCTGTCGCCACCAGAGACCTGGGCCAAGACAGTGTTGGGGACTGTGGCTCGTGGGCAACAAGCAGACACTGTGCTGTCCCGGTGGCTGAACTGAAGCGTGTTTGAATCGTCGACGTTGAATCGTGGTTGGCGTACTTGATTAGTGGACGCGTTTGAACCCTAGATGGCGTGGTGAACCATGGACGAGGTGTTTAACCAGTGGGTTGTTTTGTTCGACGTTGTTTGTGTCGTTTTTGACGTTTAACTGCAGTCCGTGGCAGACTGCGGTGATTCGGTGGGAAATTTCAGTGAACATTGCACCTTGAACTTCTTTGTAGCATTGTACGGCCTAAGCCAGCAAGTAAGGCCTAACCACGACGAACTAACCAAACCCCTTCGTGCTTAATCTTTGTTGACACCCCTTTAGTACCTGCCTGGTATCAGCTAAGTACCAGGCCAAAACAAGGCCAGAACGAAGCCAGTACGAGACCGGCACCAGCTTAGTGCCCGTCGTACTAGGCCAGTACCTGGTCAGTACCTGAAAGAACTCAGGACTCTTCGCGCCGTAGCTGCGGACGCAAGACTTTATTCGCGGAACGCTTTCGTTGCGAATCCCGCGACCAGCTTGCTTGAGTGTAGCGCCTGGTCTGGTGTTGAGTACGCAACTCGAGGTACTCAACGATCGCCGAGGACAACATCGTATCCCAAACGGCTGTGCAAGACCGCGCGCTTTTGTTGTGACCCGTGTCTCGTGACGTGTCCCGTGACGTTTCCGTGACGGTGGCCGCGGCCGCCCCGTGATGAGCCAGTGACGGCGTTCGTCACGGCTTCCGTGACAAAAACTGCGACGGACGCTCTGCGTTGGAAGTGGGGTCAGTGCGGGGAGAACAGTGGGGGACCCCACAAGCGTAAGGAGGAATACTCCTTGAGGGGACGGAGCCAAGCCAGGGGCTTCGTAGGGGCACCGAGAAGGGCCCGTAATTTCTCAGGAACACGGAGAGCGGCCAAGGGCTTCTCAGGAAGACGGAAAGGAGTCCAGGGCTTCTCAGGAGCAAGAAGCCAAGCGGAACGCCTCTTCGGTGGTCGGAGAGAGGCTGCGGACTCAGCAACGCCGAGTGAGCCGAGAGGCTCTAAGAAGGTGAGTGACCATGAGTCCTTCATGAGTGACCTGTGTGTGGTTGGGCGCGTAGTTGCGCGTATGGGTGTCCAAGTGCAATTATGTGGGCTTGTAGTTGTGTCACGTGGGTTTTGAGTGTTGTCCGTCGTGTGCTTATTGTGTGAGTAATGTGAAGTGTTTCCTTTGAATTTCAGATGAGTGGTATTTGGTGGCACTGTGGTAATTATTTTCAACATTGACTTCGCCATAGCTTTCATTATCAAGTCTAAATATTTTAATTCGTAATATGTTTATTGGTATATGGTCTCGCGCCAAGCTAAGCCTAGCAAGTCCTGATCTCACCACTAAAGCATGCATCCTGTTAGCTGACGGGGAATTTAACAGCCAAGGTCTACGTGACAAAACTTACCTGAGCAATGAGCATAGTCCGCTCCACCCTCTGGCAACACATACATTGAACGTGACCGCTGCATCGGTCGCTGCCAATCCGGCCAAGGGTAAACATGCGATGCCAAAGTGACGTGAACCCCCGTGACAATGCTAACCGCTCACCACCTGCTGTGATGTATTTTTGTAGTTGAAGCATTCACGTGGTCTGGATAGCGAGCGAGCTGCTTACAAAACCAATTGTCTACGGATTCTGAACCTTCTGTTCTGGATAAAGATCAAAGTATAACATGTCAACATCTTGATTTTGTGTATGCCTGAAGATTGTTGGTCATTGCTGGACATGTTACAACGAAAAGACCACTACGGTGCATTTGTTCTAAAGACACACGGTCCAAAGTGCATTTTTAGAATTGTCGCGTGCAGGCAATGTTAAAGACCCGATACAAAATGGATTGCGGCTTCAGGTTTAATTCATTTCCATTGAAGACAATGGACATTCTTTAACGAGGACACTTTTGACCAGGGTTGCTGTTTGTAAAGTGTTCGTGAACAGTTCATGGGCAGTGTTCGATTATTTTTTGTTCGTTTAAAAATATTATGGTCAAGATCATCTGTTCACGACAATTTTGTTTTGTTTCTGTACACTTTGCGAACGTTCTCGAACTGTTCCTGGACACCTCACCTTCGAAATTTGGACCTAAAGTTAAAAATTTATAAACAATTTGAACACATAGCTACACCATATTGAACAGAAGTTCAGTGTCATTCTCATTTCAATGATCTATGACAGTCGTATATTGTTTGACAGCTATCGGTGATATGAGCGGAATAAAATATTAACATGTATTTGTACGTCACATGATGTATGACTTCATAGTACCTACAGGCTAATCCTTTTCCGCTCATATCTACGCTGATTGTTAGACTCGGTACTCACTGAGCGAAAAGAAAACGTAACGTAAAGCAAGCGTAAACACTTGATTGTCGTATTTTGTTTTAATTACACCGTAATAAAAATTCATCTTATTCCCATCTCTTTAACGTTTTACGATATCTTCTTGTGGCCTGCTTATGTTTGTGACTGTGACCTGCTCAGTTTTGCAAACCTTACGTTTTGTCTACGTTTGCTCTACCTTACGTTTGCTTTTCGGTCAAAAAGAACTCTGCCTTATACGATATATGTTCATATATAATTGGAATGGCAATGGACTGCTCTACGATAAAGTTTTGTTGGATATTCGTATTTTACATATTTCTAATTTTTAAGGCTCAGATTCCAACGGTGAAATGCTCATGAACAGTTCGTGTATGGTCGTGAACTGTTCGTTGTTTGTTTATTTATATTTTCTTGATGATATCATTTGTTCATGAACACATTTGTTCCCGATCTGTTCGTTGGGGTTTGCTTATTAGGAAAAATAAACAAACAGCAAACCCTGATTTTGACGGTATGCCTAAAACTCACTTGAATAGGTTTGTTTGTAGCTTATGGCTACAAACTGCAGATTTTAGTAGGACTCGCCTACTAAAAACCTACTTTACAACTCTCATTCTCTACATCCTGAATGAATGATGTTTTATGATTGTATTATGTCTTTGCTTGCTGCTTGTTTATTAATTTCTGCGAAGGATAACAACTGTGGAGATCTGTCTTGCCCACTAAGTTTCGAATTCCCGTGCGACACGCGGGTAAACGCCTGTCGGGAATTCCCCAACCACCCGGAAGGCAGATGTGTAAATCAGCTTCTTTTGAAATCCGATAATAGTTTAAGGCCGCTTTTATAATTGTGCTGTTTAATTAATGGGAGCCGTCTTAGCACAAACTGCATTTTGATGAAATTCCACCCGGTGGCCCGGCATGAAACTCTGTCTTATGTACCGAAATCGTGAAGATTTCTACTTTCAGGTAGGTAACGCATAGGTCTCTTGTGCTTTGTTTAACATTTACGCTCTACCGTTCTTATATGGTTACATAGCTCCTATTTTTAAAATGCTTGTACTTATGTCTTCTGATAATTTTGACGGATAACTTCTGAACAAGCTTGTAAGTTAGAGATGTAAACTCAGTACCCCGGAGCTCCCTATCAATCCAGATGTGTTTTGCTCCGTGATTTCAATGTCTCATTATAACTGAGCAGTTGGCACTGCGCCGCACTTCTCCCAAATAAGTCACTGGGCGCAGTGTGTTGTTTGCGGTGAATGTTTGGTGCCGCAATGCACCCAACCAGGGTGCATGCATGCCTTGTTTGCATGATTGGCACATCCCATACTAGGCGCGGTGCGGTGCACGACTCCCAATTTTCTGGTGTTTTCCTCAATACCAGCTCAAATCACCCATACTTTCCGCGATACATCGGTGAGGAAGCCGTATTTGAGACTGGTGTGAGCTTCTGTATTCATGCTATTTACTGCCGATGTGGACCATGATGTCACTTATCAACACATTTAAGTTTTTTTTTTAGCTGAGTCGGTGGAAGACATTGCTACTTTTAAAGACATGATGTTATGTCCTTTGGCCATTTACTATGTAACTTGCCTTCAAGCTTCGTCCTTGTGTACTAGCATGAGCTGCGTTTTAATGCACGTTTGTTGTATGGTGTTTGTTGCATCTTTGTCACGCTTTGTTGATTGAAGCTGACGCAATTTAAGAAAAAAATAGGGTATCTGCCCATGCTGGGTCGTGACAAAGAAATTCCGATCGTGTCGGGGTCATGCTCTTTGACAGTGACAGTGACAGTGACATACTTTGACAGTGCGTCTTTTGCGCGTTCAATTGTACCAGGTGAATGCTCACTGCTCGGATTACTTTGAGCACCATCGTGAAAGCCTGAGCTTGAAAGCAAGAGATGTCCTTGTACTTTATGTACTGAGATGGCGTTTTGGAGGACTCCACTGTGCAGGTGGTTTTCTCGTTCGTCCTTGAACGGGTCGGGACGGATCAGCTTAAAAAGGCTATCCTTGGAAACTTTATGTAGGCAATTGCCTTCCGTGAACTGTTTTTTTCATACGAACAATTCAAAAACTTCCGTAATAGCTTCCAATTGTCATCTATTATTTTTATAGATAATCCTTTTCGTCACCAGATCTATCCTCCCTCGTGTGTTTGATGCTTCTGTTGTACCGTGTGGCTGTGCGGCTCTCCTACTTTCTCTTCCCGGTATAGGCATCTTCATCAGATGTGGAGCCTCTCCCGGTACTGAGAACGCGCCCCAACCTGGCGTCGAACGAACGCAGCTCTGATGACAGAAGCCTTGGGAAACAGTAATCAAGATAGGCCGCACAGCATGATGAAGGATATTGTTCAGTGTGCCGAATTGGGGCTGTGATACAAGGGGACTTATTGGAAGATGGACTCATTGGCCGACTTTTTCACTTGATGTTTTTTGGTCAAAATTTATGATATACGTATTCCTTGCGCTCGTGTGTCATCGCTGGGCTATTGACCTTGGTAACCTTGGAATTCGTGCCTTCTTGGGAACAAGATCAAAACAACCGGCTATTACGGGAAGTGTCTGTTTGCAAATATAATTCCAAGCCTCCACTATTTCGGATTATTGTAATCGTGGAGCGTCAAATTGACATGCAAATTACTGGACGGCCTGAGCTCAGTGCGCAGCTGGGCTGGCGCCATGAAGGCCATACTCCAGCACTCTTAGTCGAATATTGGTCCATTGCCAGTCAAGACACATCGTAATGTGAATGCCTGGTGCTCACGTGGTGTTTATGAGACCACTTTGGTGATTGAAAGCCCTCTGGAAAATGTTGAAATTACTTTCATCACGAAAATGATGAGAACCCGTTGATGTAAACAAATGATGCCCAGACAACAGGCATGATGCTATCATTCAAATAATGTATATATTGAAAAACAGTGTTGTATTTTGCACGTTGTTGTAGTGTGCTGTACTTTTCACGTCATTCTTAATTTGTGAAATTATTATTTTTAATTGCTTTCTCAGTATATAAAGTTATCAATGACATACCAATATGCATACCTATATGCGAAGGCATACCTGTATGCAATGCAACGCAAGAAGTCTTCATCGGTCCTTAGGATTTAGTGCCGTTTTTTGACTTTTATGAACTCGTAGAAACTATCACCGAACTCTTCCATTGGTGTACCTCCCTACCACAATGCAATTCGACAGATAATTAACACCATCGGCCATAGCAGCCGCATTGTGTTATCCTCTACACTATAACAACTTTCCAAGTCGACCTGCATCCCACCTCTATGGTCATTGGTCTACCGACCCCCTACCTAGGAGGAAGCCGCCGTTACATTCAATTCACGACGTGCCTGGGCGCCATGCCGCCACCACCACCACGTCGCTTCGAGAAACTGCGTCGTACTGTGCTCTTTGGCGTCGTGGCGGCGGCGGCCGGAGGTGGGGAGGGGAGGGGGCGACCCCGACCTTGCCAGCTGCTCCTCATTGCTTGGTGGGGGGAGGGGGCGGGGGCGCAGCCGGAATGCTGGCTCGACGCCGAATAGGCCTCCCAGAGGATGAGGAAAGGAGCGTTGGCTGGCCTGCATGGTAATGTCAGGCCCGCCCTGATTGGGTCAGGGAGATTGGAAGCGTGATTACATGGTCTCGAAGTGGGAAAGGTGGGGATAGGGTGTGGTGGGATGGTTTGGGTAAAGACTTCCGGTGAGATGGGTCTTGGACCCTAGTGTACATTGAGTAGTGAGTGACTGAATATCTAACTTACTATTTGAGTAGTGTTTCATAAAAATAGCTATTTTAAAATCGAAAGTACGAATAGTAAAAACAGCCGAAGCACGCGTAAATTTTAAAAGATTGCTGGAAATTGTTGGGCGTTTGGATTTCTACCATGGGCAATAACCCGCCATTGTCTGAGAGAACTGTTTATTTTAGTGTTTCTTGGACCTCTATAGGTACTTACAACAGCATATCTGGATATTTGTTTTTGTCTTGCAATTTCCCTGTCAATAAAAAAACAGCTTCAAGACAGCGCGTCAAAGTAGAATGTGTTTGACGGTGGGACGCATTTTCCAATAAAGGTGGCGGCTTATTACCCCGGTGACGTCGTGTGGGTTATTTAAATCGGTCAACTCATGTGCAGCTTTTAGCCGGTCTAGGTCAGACAATGTGCCTATATTATCTCTGCCATGGTCGCAAACAACAAATCCACTAGCCTCTGTCGGTCCACGGATGTCACACGGACGACAGATCACAGGTCTGACGACGGATCACAGGTCTGACGACGGATCACGGGTCTGACACAGATCACAGGTCTGACGACGGATCACAGGTCTGACACAGATCACAGGTCTGACGACGGATCACAAGTCTGACACAGATCACAGGTCTGACGACAGATCACAGGTCTGACGACAGATCACAGGTCTGACGACAGATCACAGGTCTGACGACAGATCGCAGGCCTGACGGGCTTCAGCCCTACATTGCAGATAGGAACTTTATCTGGGGTCCCCAAATTGGGGACGAACTTTACCTCATTAGTCACATATCTTAGGATACTTATCGGACACGTTTCGTATCATGTGGTGCATATTGAAAAGCCAAACATTTTATTTACCTTCAATTTCCCCATCAAATTTATCAAATCAAGAAAATCTACGTCTCCTGTTATTTTAAGTTCTGCGTTTTGCGTCGTCGGGCGTGGGGAGGGGAGGGGAGCACGGCATCTTTGCCCTTCACTGGTCACTGGAATTGGATGTGTGAAAGCTACAGCACATGTTATAAATCAAAATGTTAAACAATGTCCGAGTATGTATGCAGATTTGCAAGTGCAGCGACATTTTTTTGGGGGGTACTTTCGATTTTAAAATTATTATTCCCTATGAAACATCCCGTGGTTCTGTCTGTTTCTCTGTCTGTCTGTCTGTCTGTCTGTCTGTCTGTCTGTCTGTCTGTCTGTCTGTCTGTCTGTCTGTTTCTCTGTCTGTCTGTCTGTCTGTCTGTCTGTCTGTCTGTCTGTCTGTCTATCCGGGACGAAAGTCCCCACCAGGATGGGACTCGAACCCGGCCATAAGCCTCAGATTACAAGACGAACCCGCTAACCACTAGCCCGAGGCCCGCCCAGCCAATCACAGAGCCGGGCCGGCCGAGGTCATATCAAGTGACCCGGGTCAGACCGGCCGCCGCGGCGCCGCGCTGGCAGGCTGAGAGGTCACGTGGGTTCTGGGCGGTGCCGCCGGTGACCCTGGTTGGGGTGACGCTCGGCGGGGACGAGTTTCCCCAGCGGACTATCAAATGTCTGTGTTTACGGGTCAGCGGATTCACGGGTTAAAACGCCAGTAGTTTGCTATATGAAGTTGCTGAAGTTGCTATAGTAGGTGGCTGCATTCGATAGGAAGGTAACTAAGGCGAGGCAGATTTGGTCGAATATGCGTATTCGTGATCTCACCTCTATATTTGTTGACCAATTAGTGTATTAAAGAGGCTTGTTATTTTCAAGGCCTATAGGAAATTATTTTAAATAAGTTACTCAGGGGATTGCTTTCAGTTATGTTATTCGAGCGGAATAAGAACCACCACGCGAATACTCGAACCTAATGTAACACAAACCTATATGTCTGAGTCGTTACTTACAATGCTATCAGAACTACTGGCGGGTTCGACTTTATGACGTCATCATTTATTTCGATATCTCCCCTTAATACAGGATACCCCGCGCCGGAGGAATCTTGCAGCTCAGGCAGCTAGCATAGCTCTCCTAAAGGTCATAGCTCAGACAATGCTCTCAGCTCTTAGAGCTCCCCCAGGCCCTAACTCTCACAGAGCTCTCAATTGCTCCGTTAGACAGGATGGTGATCGGCTCGGAGTCGTTTGAGTAAATTTGACTCAACTCTGACTCAAATGAGTTGCGTCAGAGTCGAGTCAGTCGGAAAATTTTAGGTGTTGAGTTGAGTCGGAGTTGATTCACATGGATTGTCGCTTGAGTCAGAGTTGAGTCACTTGTACGCTGCCAAGTCAAAATTGAGTCGACTCATTCTCCTGACTCAAATGAGATAATGCAATGACTTGAAATCACAGTTTTTCAGATTTGGCAGATTAAAATTACATTGAGTACATTGAGTCAGGGGCCTTCGGAAATTGGTCTGAGTCGGAGTCAGTCGGAAAATCTGAGTCGAGCACGACCCTGCCCATGGAGTAGATTGTTCGCCGATCTTTGCAGGCAGGGCTGCAGAGTCGACAAAATTTTATCGAATCCAACTCCGACTCGAGCCTGAAAAAGTCGACTCCGACTCCGACCTATATCGGTTATCGAGCTGCGTGCTAGGAAATAGTATCTACAGTGACATTACTTTTTCCATTTGTTGCCTTTCAAACAGCACTTAGAACCACTAAACCTACGCGGCCCGAGCGCGGACGCAGCTGGTTACCCGCGACTCCAGTGAAGTTGCACAGGCGTGCAGGCGATAAAAAACCGCGCAACCGGCATCGAGCGGCGAACGCGGCTAGTCGCCAGCTCAGCTCGTCTTCAATGTAACTTTTGGGGGGGGGGGGGGG
>JARFNZ010135632.1:0-10877 GCA_031763405.1 Balanus nubilus
GCTTTGTGGGCACGTTAAACTTTCGAACTAAATTCTGCCGGCTACCCGGAATTTCCCGATCGGACGGTAGAGGTCAGAGCGTGTTCTGATCTCGCAAATCCGTCCATTCAAAAGGTTCGGACTAAATTTATAATAAAAAAAACACCGCCGGGCAGCCACAGCTTGGCAACCGCCCGCTAGATGTCGCACTGGTCGATATCAGCGGTTGTCGGTGGGTCCGCGGATCTTCCACTGATGTCAAAGGCCGGTGGGCGACTCCGGAGTCGACTCCGGCTCCTAGCGCCTGACCGATATCTAGCCCGCGCCCCCTCTGGGGGGTGATGTTGGATCGCCTTTCGCAATATTTCGCTAAAGCGCCGCAGCGGATGAAATATATTGAAGTATGAGACCACTAAATTAATATCAATACCTTAACATTTGCTATTAGGGGAAAAGATATATAGGTATGATTTTCGTAACTTTCACTAGTTTAACTTGTATTAATCGTTTAGGAACTAGAGGTGCAAACTTACCTAAAAAGTTGTACCGGCACCATGTACTGGCGGCGTCACAATGGCAATAAATACCGGCATTTCCCGCAGATCTTGACACATACTGGTATATTCCAGCCGGTGTACCTATATAGCCTGTATTATAACAGAGTCTGAGAGACCCATCCGGCTTGACCACTGTCACGCTGACGGAAGCATCTAAGAAGCTGCTGGTGATCAACGCGCCAAGAGGTCTCCTGCGGCCAGAACGCCTGCCGTATGGCGTCGCCCAGGCCCCGGAACTGTTCCAAAAGGTCATGGATCAAGCTCTGCAGGCAGTGGCGTACCCAGGAATTTCCAAAGGACCAGTGCATTTACCAGAGGGGCGTCTCCACTAGACTGGGGGCGCTGACAGTGGTCAGGGGGGCGCCGTCACTAACCAGAGGGGCACCGTCACTGGTCGGAGGGGCGCCGTCATAAGCCAGTAGGGCGCCGCCACTAGCCAGGGGGGCGCTGTCACTGGCCAGAGGGCGCCGTTACTAGCCAGAGGGGCGCCGTCGCTGGCCAGAGGGGCGCCGTCACTAGCGGATGGGCGCCATCACTAGCCGGAGTGACGCTGTCACTTGCTGGAGGGGCGCTGTCCCTAGCTGCGAGGTGCCTGAGCGTGCCGGGGTGCCGGGGTGGCGCGTCTTTAGCCGGAGGGGCGCTGTTATGATTCTGATGTCTCGTATCGAAAGGGGCAGGGCATGCCCTCAATGGCCGTATGCTCGGTACGCCACTGGGTAGGATGCTGTCTGGGATATTTTAGAACGTTTTCGCTCCATCGTTCCCGAAACGATTCATCAGGACTAATCGATTTCTCGCTGTTACAAGCAAAGCTTTCGTGTGCCAAACAAATCAAATCATGTTATCCTTTCATCCACGCCGCATCTCATCAAGACCCCCCGGCCACAGAGCACATGCTTCTCCAGTTTTGTCGCACATTCACCTTCGCTTCGATCGGTGGCGTGGCCTTGTTTATCCCATATCCGGAGCTTGTTTATCGGATTGAGCGTCGCTCAGCCTTCCGGACCGGCGCGTCGGACGATGATCGGCTCCGACAGTCTGGCCTTCAGTTGGTTGCTGCTGCCGGATGCCGACAGGGGCGCTGTTTACGTCTGGTCGGGCAGCTGGCGGACGACGCTATAAGAACCATGGGTGGAGCTTTTCGGGAAAAGTTGGTGGGGCAAAATGTCATGCTGGCTGATTGTTTTGCACGGCTAAGAGGAAAACTGCCAATTTGAACGCCAGCGAACCTTCGAGTTTGATAATAATGCTTTGCTTTTGTGGACAATGATCATTTTAAAACCAAATAACCTCCAAATCTGACAAAACTTGGTGGGGCAAACTAAACAGTTGGTGGGGCAAATCTCAATGTTGGTGAGGCGGCTGCCCCACCAACTGTATAGGGAAATCCGCCTGTGATCAGAACGCGCTCAACTCTCTGATGGCTTCAAGTGGATAATGTATTATTTTCATTGTTTATGAATTGTTGCATTACATTTAATGTTTAAAATGTTGTGATTATGCATGCTGAAAAGATAAAGTAGCAAATGCCGTCCTTGTGACAGACTATGTCAAAAGAAATGTTCTCACCACTAGCTGAAAGCAGATTAAAGCAGTCCAAATCAAACAGTAACTGCATCTACCTTAGGTACACAAAGTCTCAAAATCCCACAAAGAAGTCATTCGTTTGTTTCCGACAAGCTTAAACCAATCACTTATTCCGATCACACGGATGCCTTTCAAGAGCCGCCCATAAGCCGGTCGTGCGCCGATTGCGCGGCTCGCCGAGGTAACGACTGCGGCTTCATCTGTCGCCTGTCGCGTCGGGGCCACTCCTCAGCGGTGACGGGGTCGCGTGCAACAGGTTTTGCTGACGTTTCCGACGGGCCGCCGCACGCGACTCGCGACCTGGACGGCGCACGTGAATGAGACGGCCCGGGAGCTCCCGGGGGCGATTTGTAGCAAATATTGGCCTCGTGGTCTACAAAGCGCTGTCGGAAATCCCCGTCATCAAGTACACAAGCCCTCCTCGCATCACATATCTTCATCGACTGCAGTTCATGGGTTTCAGCCAAATCTGACCCTGAGAACGGCACTCCGGCGTGCCGGAAGCTGTTTATCGGAAGTGTTCAGACGGCTGCGCCGATGGCCCGTCGGACTCAGGCGTGGGAAGGAACTTGGCGGTAACATTCTGTTCGGTCTCCCACGACCATGTTGTGGTGTGCTGCTAAGAGCACCGCTGGGAGCTTCAAGTCCGACGGGGGCTTGTTAGATGGAATCGGATAGTTTTCTGGCGTAAACAACGCCTGAATGGGATTTAAACCAGTTTTACGCTTCTCGACACTTGGTAATATATCCTACTTTGGTAATCATAACCTTGACCTTGACCAGAGATTAAATTTGAAATTGACCTGACTCGATCAAATGTCACATGTATCGAAACGCCTTGATGAGAGAGACACTATGGTGTCAAACAATGGGTAAAACGTTATTGACGAACAATTTCATTAAACATAGCCGATTTGATATTTGGTGGCCTCCGGATCCTGTACTATTGTCACGAGCTGAAATCTGGTCACGCATTTGCGAAAGGCCGTTTCAAAAGATTTGGATCGCTTTTTACCTTCTTCCTAGCTATCATAGTTCCAATATTCCCAAGTTTCCGATACGCTTTCTAGCTACATCATAGCGCAATTTCTAGAGCGAAGTTCTAGTATGGGTAATTTGGGCACAGTTCATCTTATTTGACCCTGATGATATTGGCTGAAAGTGATAAAAACAGAGTACTTCATGGGCCTTCCCTGCCCTTCAAATTGTGCTATTCTAGCTCTCATGGGGTCGAGATCTTAACGGGACCGAATCGTCCTCTCCTCCCTCTTTGAAGCCCTCAGCCCACCCCGCACGAAAAACCGGTCAGCAATAGAGATAGTTAGCGGGAATTATGCGTAATAATTATAATAATTGCGTTTTACTGAAATAACGTCCAGTTCAAATATTACGAAAAATGAATTGATTTTTGCATTATGGAAATACCATGAGTTCTTCTATTGTTAATTCAAAATTATCACTTTTTTGGATAACACAAGATGAAGAATTTGCACAACTGCTACGTGTTAACCTCAACAGCACCCGCTTTACATTTGGCAAACCATGTTGAACCAAACGAGAGACAAAGCTCTCTGTTATGATCGCTCTAAGAGCCGACCATTTAGCCCAATCCTCCTAATGCCAACCGATTTGCTGCTGTCATCCGGAGGACAGCAGCACTCGGAACAAATCGTCGGATGTCGCGTCTAGACACGATGACCTCCTCTGTGGCGGGGTCATGGGTCTCGCCAGGCTCTCCGTCACAATCACCCCAGGGGACGGTCCATCGCAACCGCTCCCCCACACCCACCAGTTGGGACTCGGGAGTCAGTTTATTGTGTATCTTCCTCGATTCATCACCGGGTCTCCGTCCGTTCTGTCGACCACCACTCGAGGGGACGGTCCATCGCAGGTTCGCACCTTCCCCCCCCCCCCTCCTCCCACCCACCATGTTGGAACCCTCGATTCATCGCCGGGCCCCCGTTCATTCCTTCCTTCCCTGACCGGGATACGGTCCAACACCAGCGGCGCTCCCCGCCGGCTGTGTAAATACTCGCATTGTCTCGGCTGCGCCACCAGCTGCCGCCGACCGGCCGGCCGATCGCCGCTAAATCCGTCCTGTCGCCGGCGGCGCCGCCTTTGAACCGGCCCCGATCCGAGAAGGGGCGCGGTCTGTTTGGACCAAACGGCGACACAGGGCGCCGACTCTGCCCGGCCCGGCTCGGCGATTGGTGACCGCCGGAGATTTCCGGTGACGTCATCGGTCCAAAGGGGGCGCTGTGAGTGGTCTCGGTGATAAGGAGAGGCAAGTAAGTGGCTATGACTTCAGCGTGGAAACAAACACTCCAGTTGTGACTCAGACTCTCAGGCATTTAGACCGGCGATTAATGTTTGTTAGGCTTTGCATTTACGACTGATTTTTTAGCAGCTGCAAAAGGAAACAGATGAAAGAAATAAGTTGCTTACATTGCATTTTTGTTCATATGTAAGCATGACATCGATGTAGCGGGTTCCAACAACTATGTATTTAATTTCTACAGTACAGCAGTCATAACGTTGGTTAAGAATTGCGTTTAAAGCTAACGCGATATTGTAGACCCGCGTGTTCTTGACCTCTAAATGTTCAAATCAACAACATTCAAATAACGTTGACATTTCAAGGTCAACGCAGCAAACTTGCGGGATGAGAAACTGCGTTGTTGTGTGCGGTTATCCCTCATAAATAATCGACTCGGACATCTCTATTTTCCCGCCGCCTTTTGTGATAGTCACAAGTTTGCATAAATAGCATACGGGAAGAGTGTGGTTCGCTCTGCCACGTGGCTTAAATTCAGCTATAGTGCGTTTCATTTCAAAAGGAACCTGTCCAAAGTGCATTTTTAGGATTGTCAAGAACATGTAATGCTTAAGTCCCTGTAAAAAAAATGTAATGGCCGTTTTTACTATGCTTATTCATTTGGTTTGTACCATTTGAAAGGTTCTGCATTCCTGAAGGACCGCTGAGGTTTGGGTCAGTGGTGGTGCAAGATTAGCAACGGACAAGCATTGAACACAAATGGCTTTATTGTACAAAAACAAAGCACCTTGCACCCGCAGCGCTCAGCACTCGCTGTCACCCTGCCAGAGTGGCGCGGTTAGGCCCCTCGGCTCCACAGCTGCCAGACCGAACTATGGTCAGACTCATCGAATTGGACCGAACGCTTAAGTACAGAAATTCATATCATGCACTGTGCAGATTTGTATTGTTCTGTGATGGATCTATATAATTGTTTCGACTATTTTGATGTTATAATCGTTATTTAACGTCCCAATTAGCGATATGGCCGAATGGCCATAATCGTACCATTTTTGTCACAGCTGACAAGTGACAGGTGATGAATGTGAGAGGTCGGGATGGGGTCAGCAGAGGTCAGCGTGGAGGCGCAAGATTAGAAACAGACAAGCATTGAAGACAAATGGCTCCATTGTACAAACACCGAGTACATCCTACCGGCAGAGTTCGGAGCTCTGCTGGCACCCAACCTGATTAGCAACCTGATTAAGTCCAACGGATGGTAGCAGATATTTAAATAAGCATCCTGAAAACGGCTATTGTTGCTTCCGTTTTCCTTTGATTTCATACATTTACATACATTGAAGACAGCGATGATTCCCTACGGAAGGCTCTTTGACAAAGTTCATTTTGAAATAAAACGCACTATACGTATCACAATACTCGATAGATATCTTGGAAATATACGTATGTATTTCTAACTGAAAATAGAAACAAACGTATGCTTGGAGGAAATGAAAATGCGGCGAGTATCGGTTGGTATCATTTCGCCTTTGGGTCGCAGATGGAATTAAGCCGACTTCAAAGGAAAGACCCCTGGCATGTGGCGTGGTAAAACGACACTCACGAAACTGTCATCACATTTTACGAGATGAGAGTTAAGCTCGTTGAAGTGCAATTAAGCAATCGGTCTCCTAAGTCCGGATAAACATCCGCTCGGCCATATCCCTGATGTGATAACCATACACAGTGACTTCGGCGAAATGTGTTGATTCTTCCGGTACTAGCAACAGGTAGGGCTCGCGTGTGGCACATGAGATGCTTGTGAGGTATGAACAAGCAGGACATGTATACTTTTTATTCTAGACTGGTTTAAGGTCCGTCGTGGGTCAGCTTTGTGAGCTTGGTGCCGTCCCGTTGTCTTTGCACTATGCAGGTACCAATAAAAACACAATTTGCCTAAAGCGAGCAGCCCTTCTTGATGTCGTCCTCGTATGTCGGGAGGTGCTGCACAACAGTTATGTCGTACTCATGCGAGTCATTTATCTCCAGTAGGTGTATTACCGCAGTTATCCATCGTCCATCAACATTGGTTCATTCATTTCTCTCGCCGTAAAATGCGCAATGCAACGAAGCCTCACTCTCAAAGTTATACTTGAAGTAATTAAGATTACGCTTAAGTCTTCGGGTAACAAAGCATCTGACCAGCGTCCTGCCAACCATAATTTGTGATGCTCCCACTTTAGAATCCGCCCGGTCAGTCCCCCTACACCCCTCCCCCCCCCCCCCCTCCCCCTACTTCCCTCCCCCCTACTTCCCCGAGCTCCGTCTCCATCCAGCTAGGCTAAACGCAATTACCAATCCCAAAGCGCTCGCTAGAAGCACGCCTGCATTGCGAGTATTCTCGGCGCCTGAAATCTACGGTGGGGTGGTGCATAACGTCTTGGTTATACGTTGAGGCGCGATTGTATCGTCCTCGTGGGACGCATCGTTCGGTCGCTGGAACCTGATGGGTCACTGACAGTTCACTGATGCAAATTCTCCTGCGTAAACAAGCTGACTGCTTTGGTGTGATTGTAGTTGAAACGTCATTGAGGCCATAGAGATCTTAGAAAATATAATTATATGATATATCAAAGATAATTATGAAGATGTCTATGATCGGAAAAGCAAACGATTCGTAAAGGTTACTCTTCGCGAAATAATGTTCTTCATGACCTGTCTGCTTCATTGCGTATAGTTTTGGGCAAGCTAGGAGGGAGGTTGGAATTAGAGGGGCAACTTTTCCTCAAGAAGCACCACTGGCACCACCAAAATGAAAATAAGTACTCATATTTACTGCAGCTCTTGACACATCACCGGCATATTTACCGGTATATTTATGGCCTATACTACTTATATAAATCCACCATTACCAGCAATTTACCAGCATTATCAAATTGTACACCGCATGATTACAAGCCGTAAATACAAATTAGCAGCGTGCCGGTAAGGCGGTAATTAAATGTTGCATCTCTAGTTGGAATGGGCACACGACTTACGAGGACATTTTTTTCAAAGAAGTTACATGGAGAACATGCAGTTCACGATGAGTGCTACGGAAGAGTTGTGGAAGCTCAGTGCCTCTCAGGCTGAGAAACGATACTAGAAATGCGGATGGATGCCGATGCGTTACCTAAAAGTACGAGAAGAAAGTGTGTATATTCACCACACATAACATTACAAAATACAACTCAAACCTGATAGAGATCAGCTTTAGATTACATGCCATGCAGGGTATTATGATATCGATGCGATTCTCCATACTGAAGTATTTTTTGCCTATGACCTAAAGCTAATCAAATATAAAGAGAAATGGATCACACAGCGTGTCTGGTGTAGCACCGTATTTGATTACTCAATTACAGGCTCGTGACAGCTAACGGCCACGGCCGAAATTCCCCGATGGCACGCAACGCTTTGTTGCCGTCGACGGTAAGGCATGACAGTCGTGCCGCGACAGAGCGGGAAGTTACGCTGGCGGCCCAGGAGACCGACGCCACTTTGGACTGTCGTAACGACTGGGTTTACATAAGTTCAGCTTCGCGGCAGCCGCAGACCAGAATCAAATCGAGCAAGCATCACAAATCAAGCCAAAGCCAAACATATTTTCAGCTTCATGGCAGTGAGATGAGAGGAAACATGCCAATCGCCGATAAATCCTTCTAGTGGCCGCTTTGGGAACACTTGTGAGCTGGTGTGGCCGGTCAGCAAGCCATGCTTGTGGACGCCGACCCGCAGGATACTGGGACGGGATCGATATGCCATTGGCGACCTTTTGGCCATAAGCCATTCCGAGCGGATGCGTCTGACGCTGCCGACCTTTCCGGACATTTCGGGATGGCCAGGGCTATGAGGTTCGGCGCCATGGAGATGCGGTTGATGGGCATCGGCTGGCTTTTTAAGAGTTCGCTAAGCCGAAAGTTGACATTAAGAATAATTTATCAAGGTTGTGGCGCGTTTTAAGGCGTAGAGAATATTTCATGTGACGTCATAAAACATCTAGATGTTGTTTGGAATGAGCTCGGCGCCAAACGACCTCCTCAGTAGATGCACCCAAGAACCCCAGACATTATCAGCATCGCTATTCGCCATGTTTGCAATGAATGCAGAAGGTCACGATCATGTGAGGGTAAATTGTCTCTGAATGCCACCATTTATCCAGAAGATGTCTGGGGTAGACTTCTGGAATGCAACGTTGGTTTATGGAAGCCTTCCGCTTCGGCGCTCTTCAAACGACTGGCGTTTGAAGATAAAAAGATTCGGCGTTCAGCGACGGCAGGGATATATCAGTCTCCATGACGAAAGGATACAAAGAGTAAAGGGCAAAGTTTCAGAAATATTTATCTGAGATGTGCAATAATTTGTTTTTACTAGAAGCCAACAAACAAACATTCCATGAATAGGGATATTAAATCATGTGAAACGTTTATGACATTATGAAGTGGTTTTACTGAATGACCCTCAGCTCAATCGCTTGTTTTTGTTTGTACTATCCCGATGAAGCATAATCATAATTGATGTTTGGCAGATCTATCTTTGCATACCATGCATGGGGAACCTTCGGTGGTTATATTTCAGATATTAAATCATGGTACCTACCTATCATGTAGAGCTGCGACGTTACGTGGGTATTCATTTTCCGAATTCAACATATTACATATCAGAATTCGGCATACGGGCACACCTGCGGAATTTCATTTAATTAAGTATCCGACCCGTCAGAAATCTCGCAGAGTTTCCGATTCAACAATGCAGCTCGATGGTTAGTTGATCAGAACGGATGGCCAGTAGTATGTAGTATATCTGAGTAAATGGAGGCTTAGTATATCTAGTTTGTACCTATCTCACCATGTC
The DNA here is from genome assembly GCA_031763405.1 of Balanus nubilus. Taxonomy (NCBI): domain Eukaryota; kingdom Metazoa; phylum Arthropoda; class Thecostraca; order Balanomorpha; family Balanidae; genus Balanus; species Balanus nubilus. The sequence goes on from JARFNZ010135632.1 coordinate 9,271, forward strand.
CTCGGTTCATGCACTTCTACCTGCATTGGACTGGCGAGTGAGACAGCTTACAATTTCCTTCTTTAGTGCATTGAACAACTAGTATCTCACATCAAATCGTTTCAAGCATTAGTGGTGGCATCACGCTGACCGTGTCGCTCGCTGTTGCCATCCCGTCACGGCGGCCGCTCTTATGGCATGTAGGCTGCACCGCAACACCCCGCTGTAGTGCGGGACAGCATACCTGCCAGGCATCGGTTAAATTCTGTGCCAGAGTTCTCCTCTTGTGATAGGCATTTCATTATCCGGTGAACAAACGACTGCCAACGAACGATGTGATTCGTGTTGGGCACGTATTAGGCAGTAAACTGTCACTACTTTACTGTTAAATAGCCACATTCGTTCAGTCAGCTGTAATGATGTTCCCAGCGATAATATTGAATCCCGACACTTGTAGTGTCTGGCTGTCGGCTGTCTTGCGGCAAGTAGGCACTGGGAACGACCTGTCTCTTGAATCGACGGTAATTTATTAGCATAGCAGGGTCATATTGTGATGTAGAGAGATTCTGGCAAATGTGTCGTAAATTGTGATGACACATGGTCACATGGGCATTACGTTGGTTTGGGGTGCTCACTGCTTGTCGTCAGCTGTAGGACATATTGGTGTTTGTCTTTGCACCCGTTCTGGTATGTGCGGTATAATTGACTAATGTTCGATGTGACCATTTAAAGTGCAACGTGAGTTAGCAGGATCGTTGCTTATTATCATTAGCGTCCCTTTGTATTGCGTAAACATTTATCATCGTCACGCACCTGACAAACACGTCACGCAAAAGACACGTATAGGGAAGAGGCTCGCATATTCCTGCACCAATATGCTTTCTTACCAAGGTGCCATTCATTCATAAAAAACACAATTTTCTTAACCAGCTACATAAGTTCCAAACGTAAAGCACGAGTATTGTATTGTTGGTATTGTAAAAATATAAATGTAGTAACCCCTAACCACAATGGATGGCCATTAACGTTCATGTTGCCTGTTTTTCGTTATCCTGCTTCTTCCCTCACGTACCATTTAGTCATAGTTAAAGTCGAGATCCTTTCAGTTTTTCATCCTTCCCGTTTCATCAGTGTGGTTGCGACCTCTCTTTGGTGCGATCCCCAGGCACCCAAGTTTCCAGCCGCCTGGGAGGTTAAATCGATAGCGGGCAAATTCAACTGCGCGGCGAATATATTGGTCGGGACACCGTAAAACTCAGTTATGGCGCTGGTTAGTGTCCGGCGGTGGCTACCCGAACCAGCCCAGATTGCTCTGTTAGAGTTGTCTGTACGTTTACTGAGAGCAGCCTTCCTTTTCCTCCAAGAGGCGCGCCTGGCGCCTGCCTCCGCGTTTTCACACCCTGTTACCCCGGAGCGGCTGCTGCCGCCGCCGCGGCGCTCCGCCCGTCAGCTCCGACCCTCCTGTGATCGACATAGCCCCGGGGCTTCTGTTGTTGACCGCCGCCTTCCGACGGGCGGAGTCCGGAGGAGGGCGGCCCACTGTCGGAGCCACCCGACCCGCCACCCGCCTTCCGCCGCGGCCAGCTAACCCAGGCTGCCACCCGCCGGCCGCCGCCAGCCGTCAGCCC
>JARFNZ010135643.1:0-10877 GCA_031763405.1 Balanus nubilus
ATAGGGGTGTTAGGTTTCCGTCAAGATGCGATTCCAGTATCCCTGCCCCCCCCCCCCCCCACACACACACACACACTACTCGTGACGTTCTTACGTCCACGTATATCTATTTGGCTATTGCTTACATACCTTTCTTTCTATGTCTAATGATACTAGTTGCATGCAAACAGAACCTAAAAAACAATGCAACGGCAGTATGAATAATTCCTAGACGGCAAAACTATAAGCCTTCTAGTCTACGTGATCACGTTTTCATTATAGTCATGAGCATACCTCAATTGTGACACAGCCCTGAGCCTGTTAGTTACAGTGTGCCGCGAATGCTCCGAGCCAGAGTCAATTACACCAGATCCCCAATGATCCCAGACACTTTGACTTTTGCCGTGGCTATAACTTATCAATTAACCCAGGTGCGCGGTCGGGGCGTGGGCAGAACCATGGCTCCCTCTGACGCACACTGCGGTCGCTAGCCAGCCAGAACCAGCCCATGGCCCTTACTCCTGTGCCCGTGCATAAACCCACAATCAAGCCTATAATTCCGAAATTGCCCAGCCGGCTCGCCCCGCGCGGAAGGCCATTTCGGCATACATTTGTCTTGCCGGCCGCCAAGTGAATTACCCCGGGCACGAACCCTGCCGTTCAATCACTCCTTCAAATTATTCGCCGGAAAATTAATGGCTTCTGTTGGAAACTATCAACAGGCTGGTGACCGCGCCGGGCGGCCAGGCGGAGCCGGCAGCGCCGCCGGTGCCGACGCCAAACCCGAACAGTGCTAACAACGGGATAGCGCATCCCACAGAGGCGCCTCTCCGGCCTACCCCGCACCATCCATCCTGCAAAGTTTTCTTAATCTCCTAGCATCCATAAATCATCTAATAAAATATATCGCTTCGAGCGGTGCGATATCAAACTTCTACAACGCTGACTAATGATCCCACAGGGCCGCCTCAGATGCGATGAAAAGTGTGCGGTGTTTGTGCGGATTTAGGGAAACTTGGCGGTAAAGGAGGTGCCTTTACGGCGCTCTCAGGCCACGCTTTACAGCCGAGAGAACCCGCGGTAAACATGTTCAAAAGAGGCAGTCGGCACTGGCGACTGTCGGGTAGAGACTACGGAACGACACACACACACACGCACACACACACACACACACACACACACACACACACACGCATACACACACAGCAGAACTGGGAAACCACGCAACAAACACTACCGATGCAGTCAAACGTCCATGCAGAAGGGTCACACCAAGAGCCCCCATCCAACGCAGCGAGCAACAGATAACACACATGCCTGGGGCGGTCCCGTGAGCGATGGGAGCTGCTGCCGGCGCCGGTAGCTCGGCCGCGGCACGGTTAAAGTCTCCCCGGGGCTCGGGTGGATTCGGAGCGACCGCCGCTGCCGCCGACTGCGGCGGCACGGCTATTTGTCTTCCAGCGCGGCCCCCACAGACGTCCAATAACACAAACAGGACGGCACGCGGCGCCTGTTGTTGCGCCGCGCCCCCGTAACGACCGCGACGCGTCACGTTTCACCTGTCACGTGCGGCGTACGTGCGCGACGCCTGCCATGCGTGCAATGCGTGCCGCATTCTCGGCACGGCTGCAGGGCGCGTAACTCGGACACGAAGCAGCGCATGCAGTGGCAGCGTGCGGCATGCAGCTCAGTGCTGTGCGGCGGCTAGTGGAGGCTATCAGCGGCTATCAGAGGCTAGACCGGTGGCTAGAGCGATGGCTAGAGCGGTGGCTAGAGCGGTGGCTAAAAAGGCGGCTAAGCCGGCGGCTAACACGCGGCATCGTCGATCTTACCATTGTACAGGATTGCAACCTTGCCGGAACTGGTGATGAGGGGAGCGGGAGGGGGGCTGGGGGCCGTCTGGCCCTCCGTCGGGCTGAGGGGCGCCCACTTAAGTGGTGACGGGGACCTTCCCCTGGCCTCCCCCCGCTGGCCCGTCTTAGCCATAAAACACCTGGGCATGGCAGCACACCGAGACACGACACTTAGAGAACAACATAGAACATCAAGACATAGAGCAGTTACCCCGCGCGTCGGGTGCCGCCTCGCGCCCGCACAGCCCTGCCCTGCCCGCTGAGAGAAGGAGAATGCCGCGTCAGCTGGGCACGCCCCGGCCTTTATAGCCGCAGGCGGGCGGCGCGCCGGCCGGCTCGGCCATTGATTGGTGGGCACAGGCCGGCGTCCGCCACCGACCGGGTCGACCCGACCTCAACACCTCCCCCGAGGCGGATCAGCGATCCAAACGCCCCCGGGCGCCGCCCCCTGGCCGCCGCTGGGGTCAGAGGTGTCACACACAGTGGTACAGGTGAGTGGGAGGGGGTTGAAGGAGGGGGAGGAGGGGTGAGAAGGCGCAGGGATATGGGGAAGGCAGATAGGAACTCAGCGGAGGCTCGGATGGCTATCGGACTGTTTAGGCTGTTTTCCGGTGATTGGTTTAGAAATGCAGCTGGCACGGTACTACGAGAGCAATATTCCTTCAATGTATGCATCACATGAATATGTTGCGAGTTAATGGCAACATTAAAAGTTTGGCGGAAGTTTGATTGGCAATTCAGCCCTTTACTGTCTTTTTTGTTATTGTTTCAGAGGTGAGGCTACATTTTATTTGCCAAACGCAATATTTCTGCAATATTCCTTGAATTTCAAGTAACATTTCTTTTTCTAAGGAACCAATATTGTGGTGCGAAACAAGTACTTTGCAAGGCGTTCAACAACTATGTGCATTCTTTCAACCAATGCAAAGCACCGCGAACCCGGAACTTGTGTTTTTAATCCATGAGATCGCTTTCATGCCACCTCACCTCCGTTTCCATATGAACCACACTTCAGGCACATTATCAAATGAGTAAGCCTGTCCAGCCAGTAGTGGCAATCAAGTCGACCCGGAGTGCGGCCCCGGGCGTGCATAGATGATAACACCGATTAAAGTCCTGTGGCTTCGTTACTTCTCCATAATTCAGGTTTTAATTTTAATCTGCAAAAATAGCGTCGGATATGAAAGGGTCGGTTAGGAAATGAGCTCGCCCAATGACTACCGATAAGGGTGATACGCGCCAAATTTCCGCCGTGTTGGCACCAAAATGTGAGAGGAAAGAGCAAGGCGTGACTCGCAATCATGAAATCTGCAAAATATGATGCATCTAAACAGTAAATTTCTGATAACCGTATACGAGCTCCCTGCCTGATGAATATATTTTAGCTGAATTAACGAATGATTTTGAATGGATGCTTTGAGTTAAAATTGCATTGCCGGATCCACTACCCAAAACCAGATCAACTAGTTCATGGATATATAAACATAACGTATTATCAGCATAAGAACTAGTTTCAGAGCACGTTCTGAAAGCAACCTGCTTTACACTTCACACAAATTTCGTTAAATGCAAATGCAGACCTGAAAACGAGGAGATGCGCAATGTGTTTTGTGCATCATGTGTCTGTGATCAGGAGCAGCAAAATTTTAGTCCAGCAGCTTACGTACCTTTGTTTCTACGCGGATGAACACACACGACTGAGCCCAAACGCTGTGTCAATTTATTTCTGCCGTAAAAACGCTTCGACTTCCACGAAGGTATTTGCGTCGAAGCCACTGCGTTCCTCTCCGCTACGTGGCGACATACACACAAAGAAGATAAATTATCGTATTTGGCGAGCCCGCTCATCAGAAGCTATCCATTCCGCCGATTTCCGGGTTACCATGGAAACGCAGGAAGCCGGTGTGACGTCATGTGATGGAATCAGCCGCCGGAGAATAGGCTTTACTTGTTGACAACGGCGCCGGATAGTGCGTCATGTCCGCTGCGCCGACGGCAAAAAGGATTTTTGCGTTCGTTTGGTACTCCGGTTATGAAGAAGTGATGCTCATTGGTTGTTTACATAATAATGCACAGGAGCACGTAAGCATTTATATATAAACACACACACACACACACACACGCACACCTACACACACACACACACACACACACACACACACACACACATATATATATATATATATATATATCGTGTAGCCTGGATGTGGGCGCACTAAAAAAGACATTACTTGGCTCCTTTGTAAAATGGTCATGTGATATTTTACTATTGACCGGTGATCTCCACGAGCTAGGAGACGCATACTTCCCTCTGACGTCTTCATGGCAACGGGCAATGGTAGTTGCTCGGGTATTGTTATTCTGGCAAAATTATTTCAATTCGATTACATTGCGACATTTACGTCATTTGAATAGTACTAATAATAGGTGGCATATGTTTTAAGTTTGGTGACTATGCCTCTAATTTTACAACATGTGATAACAAGCCCTCGTCACATCGGTTTCGATGGACGATACATTCAGTAAATCAGTGGTCACAAGATAGCATCATCGTTTCAGCACTACGTATGCTCAGATGATGTCAGAGGAGCAGCTAAAAAAACAGCAAAACGATCATCCTTGTGGGAAACCCTATCAAATGCAGCAGCAACAGTGACATCGGCAGAGACGAGGATTGGCGCCCAAGCATTCAACAGCTGCATATTCCATTTAACTCGACCCGATAGTTGCTATGCGATAAATGACGCGGGTGTGAACGACAATGTGAAGTGTGGTTATTTATGTAATAAAGCTAGATATACAAAACCAATGCAGTTTTGTATGGATTAGTACAGGGTTGACCATGTAGGTAATACAACGACTATATAAGGAGCGGCGGGCAAAAGTAATAACTAAATAAGTAAAATGGAATTATGTTTTGATAAGCACATGGTTAGTTATGTAGAAAAACAAATAATGTGGACTTAATGTATGGGTAGCGGGCAAAAAGAAATGAAAATATCGCCCTCTGTGTCGCCACTGTAACCCTCGGGTGGAGACCTATGTGCCCTCGGCTTCACCATGGGAAATAATACATGATTCGGCATTCAACCTCAGCCAACAGTAACGTCACATGGGGCAATAATTTTTGTATTGCCCACTGCCACATGCACTTATTCGTAGAATATTTGAGAGAAGCTTAACAAGTTGTATCACGAAAAGAGGATAAACATAATATTTGGCATCTTGACTTTTATAAACGGCCACGGAAAACGCATACCTTCTCTTCTCGGATAAACTATTGTACGCATTCCCAGCAAAACACAAATAAAAAATATTGGATATTTCGGATTAAGCTATTCTTCTTCTGTAAAAAGTTATCATTAACGAGATCCTATCATGTCCATGATATACGAATGTAAGGTAAAAGAGGTATCAATGGATATAAGTTCTTTTTACGCGAATGTCTCCAACTTACTTCTTTCTAATGCCATGTTGGTATCGCCTATCGTTTAACATTGCCAGTATCAGCAATTTTACTTGTACCTTGTTGATGATATAATGGTTGGAACATAAGAAACTTTCATTTCATTTTTATGTACCTTTAACTTGATAGTTAAGACAATGTATATAACTTTAATTGTTCCAGATCTGTGCAGAAACAAATTTTTATAAACGCTGGTATGTTTAGTTTATTGAAATTGTATCAGGAGTCTTAACTGAGGATTATTTTGACAACAAACATATTTGTCCTACACTCGGGTATTCGGTCAGCGTAGTCTGCTTTGCGCATCCAACCCCTGATCAAAGCGCGAATTCGACTAAGAATCGACCATTGAATTCGGGAAGTTTGGGAAAGTTTGTGGGAAGTCCTCGGTAGCCGCATCTTACACGATCGTCCACACATTATCTACTGGGCCAAGTCTGTGGTCTCCACTGTGTACTCTGGCTTCATGGATTACATCTGCATTCAGCCATGAGGTCAGGTCAAGATGCCACGTGCAAGAGGTAAGATCCATTCGCAACCATCCAAAGAGCCAAGACGACTCAGAACGCTTCCAGGGGCTCGTGGAAACATCCGCGGAAGAAAAACTTTTCCTGGAAGAAACATGAAACAGCCTGCTGATATTTGGCTGATACAGAATGTGTGGGCGACCGTGAAAGAAACTGGCTTGTGCACGCTGACAACCCACAGACCAATCGTGAATGGACAAACCCAAACAAATGGGCATGCTGATGCATGGTTTGGTCATTCCCCTCTCAGATTTGCACTTTTATCCGTTGCAGAGGTGCACTGAACCGCAAATCGGACGAACTCTGACTGAATAGCCGCACGTAAAAGGAATAATACGTCTGTCGTAAAAAATACCTCGCAGTTACGAGTCCATCACATTATTATTTTACTTTTTGTTTATTATCTTATCATTTATCACATCATATTAGTGAATCAGTAAGTAAACACTTGAATGCTGAACAGATCTCAGGCAACTAAAATAATTCACATTTTCGTTTATGTAAAATGACATGCAAAAAAATAAAATGCAAATGGAAGTGGAAGTTTTTTATTCAATCTATATTTAAATTGGTGTGTAAAATAAGGGACTTGAGATTTATTTTAAGACATTTAGCGGCGATATTAAACATCTTCATTTTATTAAAGTCATTTTGTTTTTCTTCAAGAAACACGACCTACCTAGCTACTAGAACTCAATAGCACACATTGTGCAAAAAGTTTGACTTTGGGTCACGTCATGTTAGGTCACCAGGTCAGGACAAAAAAACGTAGATGAAAAAAATCGCTATTTTGCAAGTTTGCGGTTGTGGCGTGGCCACATTTGTCGGCTGATCAGTTTCAAACTTGAAGGATTGCATAAGAGTATTTTTATCCGGTGACCTGAGGTCAGGACAATGCCCTGACTTTTTCATTAAAGTCAATGGAAAAATGGAGATATTTCCTTTTTGGAGGGAAGTCATGCCAGTTTAATTTTCATGAACCTTTCTTAATAGCCAAGGTGAAATTTTTGATCAGCGACGTCTTCAAAGTTATCTGAGGTCACCCGGGGGGGTCATTTATGCTTTCCAATAGCTTTTAATAGAGAAGAGCTAGAAACGTGTGACAGGCACCAATGTGCTAATCTCGTCAAGGCGCATTGGCTGATATGCAACATTATTTTTTTATCTAACACGTGACATTTACCTGAGGTCAAATTTTGAAGTTGACCTTGCAAGGTCACCATGTATATGCCCCGAAACGCCTTGAAAGGGAAATACGATAATAACAAAGTTATTATCTTATCCTTATTATATAAAAAATTATTCGCAAACAAAACATTTTTACCAGAAAACAAGTTATTGATCATCCATGACGTCTACACTCTACAGCCTAAACTGTTGAAATGATATCAAATCTGACGACAATAATGCAATAGGGATTTCCAAAGGCTATTGATTTATTTTTCCCGTTCTTCGTGGCTATCATAATATTCCAGTTATGCCGAAATATATGAAGGTCGGATATTTGAGCCATAATTAGGATTTTTTTGCAAAGTTGATCACATTTGACCTGAAAGATATTGACATAGAGTCATACAAATTACACACCATAGAGCTCCTCCAAAACCCGCTTCTACCACTGAAATTTCGTTATTCTAACTCTTATAGGAACTGAGATCGTAGGGGGGGGGGGGGCGGAAATTGCCCCCTTTCAGGGCGCTAAATTCTGAGACCCCTCCAGAGCGCGTGTGACTTCCATATCGTAGGATCCGTGGCGATATTCATATACGCCTACATAACAAGTGCGCCGTGTTGGCGCTGACTATTACTTGAATTGTGCTATATCGTTTTTGCATGTGTGGTTTCATAGGGACTCTTCCCTTGCCTTCCTGAGGTTTGACATTAAACGTGAAAAACAACACACGATGTGGCATGCTGGTACAGTCAAGGGGCGAGTTTGTCCACGGACGTTTGTTTCACGCCATCAATAAGGCCTGGATGAACTACGTAAGTACATTTTCCTAAACAGCCCAGTGCGGTGCAGTGATTCATTTCATGTAACCTTCTCCGGCCGAAGTTTTATATTAGAACTTGAATGGAATGTGCTATGACGCAGGATGTCATTGCCAAGCTGTGTAGCAACTTCAAGTCCATTTCATTCATCGATCAATATACGCACAGTTGATTTAAGAAATGGAGAGGTGACACAAGGAACTGCGAGCGACACAGCTACTGGATCGTGCAGTAAAAGTCACACTCAGGTGTCTAATATCTTATAGTTCAATAGTTAATAACAAGGTTTTGCTACTTGAGATATTGTGTTTATCTATTAATTTCATGTTCTTTTTTCATTTCTCCGCTTGCTAATAGAGCAAAACATAGAAAACAATATATCTCAACAAATTTATTTAATTTATGTTGTTTCCATTGTTCAAAACCTACATTATTAGTTTTCATTATATGCAAATTTTGGGTAGTTTCATTATATCTAAGTAAAAAGATATGGATTAAAAACATCACCAGCATTTATAAGCATCAAGGCAAATACGATCGGCAAGTGGAACCAAGGAATGAATACAGAAAGCATTTGGATATTGGACTCTGTCCCACAACGTAAAACTCAATAAATCGTTTATGACCTAATATCGTGGGGAAACGAGAATGAAACGGAATGTTTTAAAAGCGATACGATGCAAAGCGCACAAAATACCAAGGAATGTAGAAAGGAAAATGAGGCAGAAGAATACATATGTAAATGAATTTCAGGCAAACGACTGGGAATGAATAAGGTACGACGTGTGAGCAAACAAGAAAGAGAACAATGCAATACATGGGTAGAATCAAACAATCTTAAGTCCCAGCTCTTTCTAACATTTCACACAAGGAATTATATCTGATGGCGGGAAAGATTTTCTAAATGCTCCAACTGCATTCATTAACAAAGGGACGTGTTCGAGCCAGGTAAGAAATGAGTTTGTTCTTAGCGGGCAGAAACAAGCCATGTAAACACGTGTAACACGGGTAGATGTCTTCATCACAAGTTGAGATATCCGTTTATATCGTGGGGACCAACTCGCTTAACCCACGCTCTGATGAGGCGTCCCCCTCCCATTTTTCTGATATCTCCCAAAATTACGTTAGCAGCGTCACCAAACTTTGTTTGCCCCTTCCGACATCAATTCCACACATACCTACTGGTGAAAGAAAAATAATGAGGTCATGATAGGTCGACCATAAATGACGTCAGAGTGACGTCATGTCTTCTAATTTCAGGCCAAAACTAGGGGTTTGCAGAAAACGCTGTCAGTCGCATCGTTTTATAGATAATGGCAATTCCTAAATGGTGCATTCCACCACAACTCGACTAAACAACAAACCAATTTGACACCCGACCATTTTGTATTTTGATGAAAATAAAACATATATTTTACATTTAAATATATTTATATATTTTATATATAAAAAATACAGAGAACCACAAGTCTATGTGGTTCTCTGATGACCTGAAGCCGATGGTGACATTTCCAGGCCCCTATGGCCAACGGCTCCGGAGATATAGCCTGGGGCATTTTGAAGGTGTCACTGAGCAGAGCAATTTTTGAAGGGCTGCAGCTCTTAGACTAACAATCAAAACACGTTACACCCATATATCGTTGTGACCACAATGCATCGGTAAACAATTTGGCTATCTCGGATGTAAAAACTTTGGAATTTGTATTTTGCACTATAGTGCAAAATACAAATTCCAAATTCCGGCACACTATACAATATAGTATACATACCATGTGCCGCATTGTTGTGGGTTTGGGCGGCACACTATACACTATAGTATACATACACTGTGCCGCAGTGTTGTGGGTTTTGGCGGCACACTCTACACTATAGTATACATACACTGTGCCGCAGTGTTGGGGGTTTGGGCGGCACAATATACACTATAGTATACATACACTGTGCCGCAGTGTTGGAGGTTTGGGCGGCACAATATACACTATAGTAAACATACCCTGTGCCGCAGTGTTGGGGGTTTGGGCGGCACACTATACACTATAGTATACATACACTGTGCCGCAGTGTTGGGGGTTTGGGCGGCACAGTATACACTATAGTATACATACACTGTGACGCAGTGTTGTGGGTTTGGGCGGCACACTATACACTATAGTATACACACACTGTGCCGCAGTGTTGTGGGTTTGGGCGGCACACTATACACTATAGTATACATACGCTGTGCCGCAGTGTTGGAGGTTTGGGCGGGCGGCACAATATACACTATAGTATACATACACTGTGCCGCAGTGTTGGGGGTTTGGGCGGCACAGTATACACTAACTATAGTATACACACACTATGCCGCAGTGTTGTGGGTTTGGGCGGCACACTATACACTATAGAATACATACACTGTGCCGCAGTGTTGGGGGTTTGGGCGGCACAGTATACCAGTACAGGCCCACGCAGCCGAGTGTCTCATCGGGAGCGCATTGCGGTACAGTACACCGATGCAGGGCCCACGCTGGCCATAGAGCGGACAGCTGGTTCCCTCGCTCCGTATTGCGACTGGGGAGTAGCCGCACGGACATTATTATTTTGAGGTTGTTTACTTTAACCGGCGCCCTGATGGGGGTCTTCACACGAACGCGCTTCCTTGGGGGAATTGTATCCCTTTGTGACCTCCCGAACCAACCTGGTCGCAGCGAGAAGTGCGAGGCGGCAATTGAAAGCTCTTAATAAATATATATATGACAAACGCAAAATTGTCAAAATAAGGTCACGTCTCAGGTCAAGGAGGGGTCAAACGTCCAAATTTAGAGTTTCGCATCACGGACCGTGGGAACGGCACAATCAGCAGCATCGGACCCCAGGCAAAACAAAGCACACCCAAATGTAAGATGAAGGTATACTGTATGAGTATATGTCTAATACTATGCATGGGTCAAGGTGAAGGTCAGCACATGGATGACTCCCCCCCTCACTCGCAAAGTTAAATAAACATTTTTGACGAAAAGTTAACCCTCGCCCTGGTGGGGGTCTGCGCCAACTTCGCCCTGGTGGGGGGGGGGGGGGGGG
>JARFNZ010135654.1:0-10877 GCA_031763405.1 Balanus nubilus
CCCCCCCCCCCCCCCCCCCCCCCCCCCCGCCCCCCCCCCACCCCCCGCCCCCCCCCCCCCACTACGGCCTTTTCAATTAGATCGTGTTATAATTCGATGATTGAAGTTGTTTTACAGGAACGTTGCATGCTATATTATCGTTATGGTATAGCTGAAGAGCGGCATTTGTATCATTTTAGAACAAAACATCCATCAGAAAACCACCACACAAGCCAACCATCAGAAAACCATCAATTCACGCATGCATCCGGGTTCGTGCTGCACTGCTGCCTGCCATCACCTGGCTCCTCTCTACTCAGGCAGCAGTGACCACTGACCAGCCGCTGCCGTCCCATACACAGCCATTATCACCACATTATCCGTGCCCCAGCGGCCGGCCGCTCTGCCACGCACCTCGCCCGCTCCCACTGACCAGTAACGGTGCTGTTAAATCCCCATCCCGGTGCGTCTCTCCCACGGGTCAGGCCGGTCCGACCACCTGAGCCCGGCGGACGGACAATATCGCCAATTACAGACGCAGGAAGGCTGGACACCGGACACAGGACACTGGACAGGAGGACAGTGCGCAGCGGGACAGTGGACAATGCCGCACGGACTCACCGGGCGGCGTCCCACCTGGTCCGGCCTCTGCAGCTGCCCCCTGAGGTACCCCGGCGGGGGGGGGGGGGGGGGTAGTGGCAGATGGCGCGGGTCAGGTCACAGCCTGACCGGTCACAGCTGGGAAAACAGAGTCGGCAGCTGGCGGCCGGCGGCGGGTCAGGCCGGCTGGCCGGTGTCTGGGGCAGTGTCGGGGGTAGCGTCAGGGGCAGGGGCACGGGGCAGCTGTGCCCGGTATCTCGGTCACCAAGCAGAGGAGGAGCCCTTCCGGCAGAAGGCAGCAGCAGCCGTCAGTAGGTCGCGGCAGCCGCCTTTCGGAGACGCAACACGCGCTTAGCAAGTGTTTCAGTTATTATGGTAAAATATGGGTATAACAGGCCGCCGCTGGACGATACAGAGCAACAAAATACACCCACTCTTGACACGTTAATAAGCAATGCCAAAACTTGAGTGATGCGTGGGTGGTAATGATGGAGCAAGGGACTCATTGAGGAGTATTCTTTTGGGCAGCGTTCTGAAATAATGTCTTGTTTAGCAAAAATCGAAGAAATTAGCATAACTTTAAGAAAATCATCTTGAAGTATTATTAGAACTTCCAATGCAAATCCAACCATAAATCGCACATCAAAGGCGATAATTTTCAGGAAATATTGTATATTACCACGTTCACACTTCCAGAAGCTCTTTTTCCAGTTAGCTTAGATGAACACTTGTAGTAATAGAACATAACCTTGTTAGCGACGATGTTAAATTGTAATTTATAATATTTTTTTTAATTCCTCTGTCATTTCTTTTATACTGGAAGGCGCTGTCATCGATAGTAACATCGATAAGGGCGATAAGGTTGGCCATCTTTGTCCCGGACTATGCGTGGAACTGGACAGCTGACACGGGTCAGATCTGAGTCAATCATTAGGCTGTCACTGCCGGTTTAATCCATGATCGGAAATAGCCACCCCTGCTGTGAGCCGTCTGCCGGTTAAAAAATCACAGACATCCACAGTCGGTGTAATTACTGAGAACGGAGGACGTAGATAAACGACAATGAAGTCGGTAGATGTGAGGGCGATGACATGATCGGAGACAATGCCTTCGCCTGTCGATCTGCGGGCGGAACATCAGGAGATTGCTAAGCCAGGAAATACCGACTTTGCGCTGCTCTTGGTGGGTGTCCCGCAGAATGAAGTTCTTTTCTTTTCCTGGGACATTCCTTCGAGCCCGGAGGTCATCCCGGATTTGACGCGGCTTATGATGAGCGTCATAATCACCGTCGCTTTGTTCCTCGGTGCGCCACGCGTCTCCCAGAGGGAGACAACACGGCTAGGGCGTGGCTCATCATGATTAGCCTGTCAATCACGGCGGCGCGGCGGCCGTCTGTCACCGAGTCTCACCGGGACGGTTTGGTGACAGGTCGGCGACGGGTCGCGGGCGGGACGGGGGCAGGACGGGGACAGGACGGGGACGGGACGGGACGGGCAGGCAGGGACGGAAGAGGCGATGGGTCGCGACCTGGGTGGGACTAATCCCACCTCACCTCACAAAACACTGACGTCTGCCGCCCGCCCGTCAAAGGCGACAACGGCTACACGGTGGTCCGCGGACCGCCGGAAATTACTGCACGTGCAGTCAGCCGATAATTTTTCACATTTAATCCGATAATGTTCACCATGTTCCCCATGGAACCCGACGAAGCCGACATCGGGATGACTCGGGAACCGTCAGGACCTTGGGGACGGCATGGAACGGCATGGGACGGCATGGGATGACATGGGGACGACATGGAGCAACACGGGACAACATGGGACAACATGAAACAGTACGGGACGGCTCGGCACGGGTCGGGTCGGGTCGGGTCGCGCTGAACGCTCTGGGCGGGCGGCGGAGGTGGGCTGAGGCGCAGTGAGGCCGGAGGGCCGGGTGGTGGAGGTGGGCTGAGGCGCAGTGAGGCCGGAGGGCCGGGCGGTGGAGGTGGGCTGAGGCGCAGTGAGGCCGGAGGGCCGGGCGGCGGAGGTGGGCTGAGGCGCAGCGAGGCCGGAGGTGGCCCCCCGCCGTGACCATAACGAGACCATCACGTCAGAACAAGGACGGCGCTGTCCTGTAATGATCACCCTGAGCTATTAGCGCCTCACGCCGAGCAGGGCGCGGAGGGCCCCGGTGGTCCATCACCGCCGGTCGCCGGTCCCCAGGTGACACAGGTGACACTAGGCGACAGTTGGCCACCGTCGCAGGAGACTGTCGCGGCGACAGATTACAGGGCGGGTCACTCCCAAGTGCCGCGCGCCAGCCGGTCGGAGCCCGCTCGATCGACCGAGAGACCGGCGCTAATCAAAAACAAACACGGCACGTGGGTAATGCGGGGTTGGTCGGATTCGGTGACGCCGAATTCGTCGCGGCCCGTCTGTGTTCGATCTATTGCGCCGGTGAAATTATTGGTCGGTGGTCAGACGAGGACAGCGCGGAGAATCGAAACAAGAAACACATTATTTTGGCAGTCGTAAATCATACATATATTTGTGATGGTTATTTTCTGACGCACTAGCAGAAAATTCAGAAGATAAAATATACGAGTAATATACAATACCATATGAAGTAAAATCGGGAAAATCAGAATCGACTGAATTAGTTGGGATCGTCGTCTTGTCGAAACGGTACAAAATTTAACACGTGATATAATACAGAAGCATTATTTTCAAATTTTGACCATCTAAAATTACTCGAATAATCTTTTTCCAAACAAGGTATGCACCAAAATTGATCCGAGCGCCTATCATCACTCGCTCACAGCAACATGACGCACACAATTTCTCTTAATCTCCATTGATATGCCACGAAACATGGAGGCCAGCTCGGCCATTGCCGAGAAGTTGCCAGCAAGGCGCATGACCATGCAAACTCGTGAGCGTCGCATTATGCATGGGCTGCAAACTGGGCCTGAGCGCAGTTCCCAGCCCTGTGCACTAATAAAGCGGCGCACTTAATTATCACTCTCCTGCTCCCACTTCCATGCATAACCATGTGAGAGAATATGACGCCATTGACGCCACCCCATCTACCATCCGCCCAGCCAAGCCAGCTGTTCTTCCGTGTTAAAATTAGAAAACGCATGCATAATTAAAATGCTAATAACAAATGATATCGTAGCTACATACGGTTTTGTGATGCAGTTTCGTGAGCAAGTGGTAGGTGGTGAGCAGCGACCGAAGAGCAGCGAGAATTAAGCGGTGAGAGGTGAGGGGAAGATGCTATGAGGGGTAGGTGATGTGAGAGGTGATATGGGGTGATGTGAGGGGTGATGTGGTGTGAGGTGAGAGGTGATGTGAGGGGTAATATGGGGGTGGGGTGAGGGGTGAGCTGGCGTGGGCGGTGAGCTGGCGTGGGCGGTGAGCTGTGAGTGGTGAGCTGTGAGTGGTGAGCTGTTAGTGGTGAGCAGAGAGCGGAGATCGAGAAGTCAGCATCACTGGCCAGTAGTAAAGGGAGCTTGGTACTGCAGGCTGCAAGACAGGACAGTCTTACAGATAATATAGCATTACCGGTAATGAACTGTTGGCTGCTGGGCTCCTTTACCAGGCAGCGCCAACTGTGTAAGTAGTATGATGTTACCGCCTGTTAGTCTGCTAATTACCGCCCTTCTCCGTCTGCCCAGGGGCGGCCAGCAAATCAGCTCAGCAGTCGGCGGCTGCCGTGAGTGGTGACGCTGATGGCTCCGCGTCATCCAGCCGTGGGAGCTGGTCACGGTGATTATACGGCACCGACGGCGCCTGCATAGTGCACTAACAACGCCACGCCACAACCGGCCGGTGGATATGCTGCCTCTACTGCCTCGGATCTGCGAGTGTGAAGTTGAACTGCGCAGGCTGTGGTTAAAAATGAAATGATATGCCCGCTTGTGGTGCTTGCGCTTATCCAGTACTTACCAAATCATTTGCAAGGATGCACCCTTTGACCTTTCCCTTATGAAGAACACAATCTCATCATATGCAGAAGAACACAATCGCATCATATGGTATTCGGCCGTTTTATTAGCAGTGACATTTGAAGTGACTTGTGCAAATAAGCTGACATGTGTACACCTCTACTTGCACAATCTACACACAGTTGCAGTGAATGATCCGAATGTCATTGCTAGGTAACCTTAAAAGGCTAACTACGATGCATCGGGAGGAAGCGACTAGCAATTCATTGAGCTAGCCGATCGCTTGTTCAGTTTTTATTATCCGACCAAACCATGAATGACATATACCAGTTAGTTCAGTTATTGATAGCCCACAGGGACCTGCTCCGCAGCAAAATTCACAAATCGTCTACTTTTGCACGTCACCCCCCCCCCCCCACACACACACAAGCTCGAGTTTTGTGGCCGGCGCGGCGGGCGGAACCATCACACCACTCCTCCAACGCACCGTGAGCAGGCAACTCTTCTGAGAAACACTTGCAAACTGTTTGGAGCTTAATGCACCTAATGCACGATGACGCAGTTGCCACCACACATGCACATTAACCTGGCGGGTCCGTTGGGGGGGGGGGGGGGCGTTTGGACGGACGGTGGGACCCGCTCCCCTGCTCCCCGCTCCCTGTCTAATTACGGTCCCAACACCGAACAGCTAATTGCTGCTGTGCTGCAACCGTGCTCAAGGATCATGGTGTGAACTGTGTGTGTGTGTGTGTGTGTGTGTGTGTGTGTAACGAGGCTGCTGGAGAGAGCGGCGGGGCTGCCCAGAGGCCGACTCGCGGCCCCTGCTCCTGACTCTGCCTCCCGGCTCTGGTCCGCGGCTCCCAGCTCCCAGATCTTGGCTCTCAGTTACTGACTCTCTATCCAAGGCTCCTAGCTCTGGATGATGGATCCCGACCCGTAGCTCCCGACTTCTGGCTCTATGGTTCTGACTCTGGCTCGACCCGGTCCAAGCTCTTGGTTCCCAGCAACCAGTCTTGATTCTCCTCCCGACTCCCGTTCCAAACTCCCGGCTCCCACCTCTCGGCTCCAGTCTCTCGACTCCGAATCTCAGCCCCTGTTCAGCTCTCAGCCCCGGCCCCAGCTCTCAGCCCCGTCTCCCATTTCCCCGCGGCTCCTGAAGTGGGCAGTGGCCAGCCGCCGTTGACGGATGGCTGCCCGGCACGCGACGGCGCTGTCCAGCCGGCGCCCGCCGCTCCTTCCCTACCCCGGCCGCACCAGCAGCACGCACTGCAAGACGCACTTCCGGCGCAGAATGAGTCGTTAGTTCCGGCCTGCGTCGGATCGCTCAGCGCTGACGCACGTATACCGCTGATCAGGTGGAGACACGCGCATAACGCTGGTCAGGTGGGGACACACGCATAACGCTGGTCAGGTGGAGACACACGCATAACGCTGGTCAGGTGGAGACACGCGCATAACGCTGGTCAGGTGGGAACACACACATAACGCTGGTCAGGTGCAGACACACGCATAACGCTGGTGACGTGGGGACACACGCACACTCGGCGTGGTCTGGGAGTACCTACTCAGAATCTGATCAGAGGAGGTACGGGTGATCGTGGGAATTGTTGCTCCTGGCATTTTGCGATCGAGAATAGACTGAATTGATTGTTAATTGTCTTCTTTTGCTTTGTGCTAATGGCCGATGCAGCGGAATGTTTACTTCCGCAAGTTAATGGCAAAGATCAAAATTGTTCCAGACAGATATAATGCACGCTGGAGATTTCCGATGTGTCCCATGGGAAAGTTATTGATAGAGGTCAAAGATACATTAGCAATCCCCGTCCAGCAATAGTAGAGGTGCATGACTTCAAAGATATGTAACTATAATTAATGCATCAAGAATCATTGTTCAGCAAACAACTCGGTATGGCATGTGAATGCTGCTTTGCACGATGATGTGCAAAGCAGCATACTAATTTTCACAGAGACGTCTCTGCTCGATGCATACTATGTCCATTCCTGAACTAAATCATAAATTTGTGTACTCATTTTAACCCTCGCCAGTGTAGGGCAAAACTGCGGGCATCTCCTTTTAGGGGGGGGGGGGGATTGATGCAACCCCCTGCCGATTTGCCCCTATTTGAGTTAGAGCTTCGCCGCAAAGACGCGTGTTGCTCGCGACGAGAAGGAGTTGATGCTACCCGATTATTTTGGTCTTGGGTCATTTGGTGACCTCTCAGGTCAGGTCAGTGACCCGAAATAACCGAATTCCGTTTTTGCCGATAGAATTAAGTATAATCAAGCCGTGCTTTAAAAACCATGACGTTTCTTTTGGTCAGTAGAATGCGTTTTGATACACTCCAGGTCTCAGTCGACCTTTATTCCTAGTCAAAGGTCCAAGATCAACTTAGATCATCTGAGGTCAGTGACCTCACTGACTTGTAATATATAATGATCCAATGTGAACCCGTATCTGTGAAAAATGAATATGAAATTAGAAATCAGCGCATAAGAATAGGTAGGTACCCCAGAAGGCTTTGGTATTCAAAAAAGATCATCCGAGGTCACCAGAGGTCAGTGACCTCGGTTGACCTTGATGGGGTCGTTACGTATTTGAAACCATGGAGGTCACATGGTAACACCTGTTTGTATACTACTGAACATCACAAATCAGGAAGGGCGCGAGTTCGATAAGCATTGAAATGCCACGGAACGCCTTTGCGCTTGATATAACCTTGAGAGAAAGGTCACAGGTCACGGGTCATCAGGGTCACGTCTTCGAAAGTTTCAGGGTAGGTGTATAATTTATCAATACTAGAGCACCTAAAATTTGGCTGCGATCCGCCGTTTTTTACGCGAGTTATTCCCGAAGAAAATCGAGGGGGTGGAAAACACCCTCTTCACTGCACTGGCGAGTGGTAAGCCTCATCTAAAGTTGCCGCTCACTCATTGAACGCTGCCAACTCATTCATTCACTTCCAATGTTTCCGTCGGGTCACTACAATAACACAGCCACGCGCAGGCCCGCATAAACAACCAACCATCTCACGATCATCACGATTCTGACGATGGTCGCCGTCTGCCCATTACCGCCGGGTCATTACTGACGCGCGAATTACGGCCGTCGCGTCGCTTCCGACAGCGCGTCTTGTCCGAGCCTCTTAAACTGTGTTTTCCTGTCGCAAACGACTGGAATCCGCGCCTCCTAATTACCGCTTCCTCCTGTTTTTGTTGATCGACTGTGATTGATTCCGATTCTCACCTCTCACCTCCGGTTCCGGTGTAGTGACCGCACGCGAGGCGCCGGTTCTTGACGGCGCCAGTGAGAATATTTCCAGATGGTTGTGGGTTCGGGTACTGCGATGGGAGCGGAAATGCGGGGGCAGGGGACAGCGTCGCCACTTCCTGACCACCGGAGGCCTTTAAAGTCGGCAGCGTTATTACATTTGGATTAAAAAACCGCAGCGGTCGCCGTCGGTCGTCTGTTTTTCTCTGTATCCGAGCCTGGGGACGGCGGCGCCGTGTTCTCATGGGACGTGACTCGTGCACGGCCGGCGCCGTACCGCCGCCGGCCCGTTCCCAGCCGAATTATCAGCCAAATGTGGCCATAACTCTGGCCAGGGTGGTTGGTGGGTTCGGCGGCACCGCACACCGAACGCCGCACCCTCAGGCGACGGCTCGGCGCAGTCAGTGAAATGTTAGCTCACTGCTGCCACTGCTGTCAGCCACACACACAGGCCCTCAGACGATGGGCTTTAAACCCATTCATAGTTTTTTCCCGTGTTCCGGTGTGTTTCTGGTTTCCACTTATTCTTGCTTAGGTGCTTGTTCACTGTCAAACAATCCTTGCAATTACGAACAGGGTGTACACAATGCTGGCGTCACGGGGAAGGGGCAGGTGCCCATTGTCCCCCCTCTCCCGCCAGCTAGTCCTTTCTTCGGCCGTTGACGTTGCATGGGAAGAATCTATTTTGTATTTATTTCGTCTTACCCAACAGGCCTTTCACCCACTTGCAGGAGGCGCTTCTTCTCCTCCTCCTCTCTTCTCCTCTTCCCGACTGCCTTCTTTAAAGTCAGAAGAAGTATCTGCAAAGAAACGGCTGTTATTTGACTTTAAAACATCTGTTGTTATTTATCGACTTAAAAATCTATTTGGCCACATTCTTATCCTCCACCAACTTCCCTGACACAACAAAATATGATGTGTCCTCTCCCTGAGATAGCATTCAGGCTATGAGCCTCACTGGGCTGGGCCCTTCTTGGCCAAGGGCCTTGTTATGAACAAAGCCGCCCCTCCAACCGAAAGTCGGTACTACCTCCGCGCAGCCGGCCCCGAGTGTACATTACGCTGCCTGAAAAGTCAGTCACGTGTTCTTCGAGTTCATGAGCAAATCTTTTAGATGGTTTAGACTTATTGTAGATAGTTTAGACTTATTTAGATGGTGAAAGGGGAACACCGTTAACTGTTCATGCCACCCGCTATACATAGCTGCAGGCACAATATTCTGATGTGCTCTGCCTTCATTAGTGCGTTGAACCGAGGGTCAACCTCAACAGGATATCCAAGTTATTAGAAGGCACTCCACGTATCAACTAATCCTCAATTATCGGTGTGTGTGTGTGTGTGTGTTTTCCTGTACACTGCTGCTGCTATGTTGTGTGGCGTACTTTACCTGTGCCTGACAGCCCATTTCGTCTGAAGCCACATTTAGAACGGATATGGCCGTTTACATCAATGTCTAGTTTCTGCACTCTTTCAATTGTAGGTACAACTTCTACAAGGTGTTATGGTGTATTGTTTTGTTTAAATAATTTTTAAATGCGATCTGTTTACACAGGCGTTTCCATTGCGCCCTGGCTCTTGTTTAAAGCTAAACAAGTGTCTGCAATGAAACGGCCGTTATTTGACTCCATTACATGAACATCAAATAAAACAACAGGCAAGCTATTGTAATTTCCTGGGTGATTTACCAGTTAGGGATTTCTGATAGGCGTAATTGCACGGTTATTACAGGTGTCTAAAGACAGCTTACACTCACTTCTAAACCCACAGCTAGTGGCAGAGCCACCGAGACGGGCTAGGTCATGGCTCCTTTCTGAACCTCGAGGGGACTCATGATCTGACCTCAGAGGCTAAGTACAGCTTTGAGAGGGCCCACTGGGACAGTAAAAGGAACTACAGTAACCATCAGAAAACCTCTTGCCTACATATGAAGGAAGGGTCAAACCTCGCCTAAAGGACTACTTCGACCTGTTGAGAACCAATTTGGGAAAGGGCTCACCAAGGTGGAGGGACCTTTCAAAATCTGTCTGAGGGGCTGCTATTGCTTTGTGACGGTACACATGACAGGATTCATGAGCTGCTACTGCCTACGACTCTTCAAACCGGGCCCAGACTGGAACCTGCGAGGCTTCTCGAGGACTTTAAAGAACGCTTGCTAAAATTGATGTCCTTTTGTAGTT
Organism: Balanus nubilus; assembly: GCA_031763405.1. Lineage (NCBI taxonomy): Eukaryota > Metazoa > Arthropoda > Thecostraca > Balanomorpha > Balanidae > Balanus > Balanus nubilus. The sequence goes on from JARFNZ010135654.1 coordinate 9,956, forward strand.
TTGTAAACAAACCGCACATGGCTACGCAACGACAGTTATACAGTTCAAGTTTGCAGGTTTGGAAGTTTCAGCCGCGTTAATGTTGATGCATGTCTTCTATAGCCAGTAAATACAGAAATCCAATGCCACCTTCCTAGAGGAACGTCGTCATCTTTATCTACGTCACTGCAAAGTTGCAAACCATTAGGTATAAGCTCTCCCTTCGTTCTCCCTAGGAGTCTCCTTCGCAAACTCTGCATCCGGTCATTACCGGTTCGTGTGTCGGCGGTGGCGTGCGGTCACCATCACCGTCGACCACCGCCGGCAGCCCTCGGGGCTCGCCAGCTCCTGAAAACGGGCATCGTCGCCCGTTCCCACGGCCAGCCCGGCGCCGGGGGCGCCCCTGGCGGCCGGCGCGCGAGGCACACGAGTCGCCGGAAGTCGAGCCGACCGTCCGCCGCCGCAAGACGTGGCGTCCGCCTCGGCCCGGCCCCGCGGCCCCTCAGGCGCTGTGACGATGACAGCCCCGGGGACACGACCGCCAGCTGTCCTGATGACAGAAAAAACGGCCGTCCCCACCCGGCGACAAATGTGTTCGATTTTGCTGCAATTAGTCGCGGGGAACGGTGGGTTATCTTTGGCGTCGGCGAGACATAATCTCAGGAAACGTGGCTTGTTCGCCGCCGCACGCGTCCGGATGGGAGGAGACGGTTTGGAGAGGGCCGATACGCGCCCGGAAACAGGCGTTTGAGACGGTCCGAGGTTTAGTAGGAAACTTCAACGGTCTTTGCCGCTCAAAAGTATTTAAACATGTTGAACGTAAAAAATGGGGAAATAGTTGTCCACTTAAAGGGAATGTAAGGGTTTTGAAAATGTCAGCTAAAAGTATATGCATGAGTGGATATTAATGCTGAATATTTAAGATATATTCTATGAAAAAACT
>JARFNZ010135685.1:0-10873 GCA_031763405.1 Balanus nubilus
TGGAAATGGTCAACTTTAAAACATAGCAACGAAATGTGACCTCCGAGATACGAGTCCTTGCTTTGCCCCCCCCCCCCCCTCCCAACTTGAAATGAGTTCCTACGCCCCTGTCTCCAGCGCAGACGTTCTTGAAAGGAGGGATATCTTGGATGAGGACAAAACCTTCCTCATTTCGCAGAGAGATTATCGTTCCAGTTCGTCCATGGCTGGCGTCAATGTCGCCGAAGTGGCGAAAGAAAAGAAGAAAAAGGAAGCCGCTAAGAAGTTGGAAAACCGCAAGCGGAAGCAGGAGGCTGAAACGGAACGCCTACTGAAGAAGGTCCCCCCATCCGCGATCTGACCTTTCCTCATCGTCTACTACATCGTCGGAAGATGAGGACGGCGACTTCAAGGCACCGGCAGCAAAATTACCCCGGCGAGCACCAACAAACAAGCTGTCCCTAAATATCGAGCTAACGTCGGCCTGGGACCGAGAAGGGCTGTCCGTGCGTCAGGCCTCGAGCGCTTACATCGCGACAGCGAAAGACTTGGGCCACGATGTCAGTCAGCTTGTCATTTCGCCGAGCACTGTCCATCGTTCAAGGACCAGGAACAGGAAGACACTTGCCATTTAACTGGAAAGGGAGGCCTTCAAGGATCCTCCTCCGTTGGTTCTCCACTGGGACGGCAAACTACTACCGAAAGCGACTTCGAAATGGGATTCAGAGGACCGCATTGCCGTGGTTGCGACCGGGCAGAACTTCGAGGAGATCCTGGGAGTCCCCGTCGCACAAGATGGAGTCGCACGGTTTTCCAGGAGGTCGAGCGAGTCGGTGCCAGGGAGCAGATCATCGGCCTTTCCTTCGATACGACGGCCTCGAACAGCGGCATGCTCGCAGGCGCCTGTGTACACCTAGACAATCTGCTCGGTCGCTCCCTGCTCTGGCTGGCATGCACCACGTACTGGAGGATGTCCTGAAGCACGTCTTCGAAAAGTGCTGCGGCCCTTCCACTGGTCCCGAGATCCCAACCTTCAAGCGCTTCCAGTCACGCTGGGAATCCCTTGATCGTGGATCGTACCGCACATTGAATGATGAGGAGCCACTGGAGAACGCCCTTGAGCTGCCCCACGAACAGATGGTTGCGTTCCTGCAAAAAGTTATCCATGACGGAAGCAACCCACGAGAGGACTACGATGAACTCCTCCGACTGTGCCTGCTGTTCCTCGGAGGAAGCGAGGGACAGATCCGATTCCGAGCTCCCGGTGCCTACCACCAAGCAAGGTGGATGGCCAAGGCCATATATGCCGTCAAGATGACGCTCTTCGCCGACCTGCCAGCTCGCATTCAACGAGGCCTTCGTCAAGTGGCGCTGTTCGTCAGCCTCTCGTACATCAAACACTGGCACGATTCAATGATTCCGGAGTACGCTCCAAAGAACAATCTGGAGCTCCTCCAGGCCCTCAACGAGTATCCTGACAAGGAAGTCGGCACAGAGGGTACCAGGGCCCTTTCTCGCCACCTCTGTTATCTTTCAGAAGACCTGATCGCGCTGGCTTTCTTCGACGACAGAGTCGAGGATGGGGAGAAAAAGCGGATGCTGGAGAACCTGGCAAGGCCTGCGTCCAAGAAGGCATTGAAGAGGCTCGAGGGGAAAGTGTTGAGGGTGATCAACACTACGACCCTGAGCGGCTTCGTCACCAGTCGCAGCAAGCGGCTGTTCGAGCTGCTGACGGATCGGAAATAACACCCCCAGAACCTACTCGCGGACAAAGCACGGAAGAACCGCGTGAGGGCTCTAAAGGTGGTCAATGACAGCGCTGAGCGTGCGATCGTCCTCATCAAGCAGTTCGCCGGCGCTGTAAAGAACGAGGGCCAGCGCCAGTACTTCCTGCGCGTCGTCAAGCACCACCGCAGCGAGGTTCCCAAGCGGACCAAGGCCGCCTGCTCGATCTTCTCCTTCTGAGTGCGATCAGAGGCGCGTCAGTGAAATCAGAGGTCCGATCAGTGTGTCGATCGACGAGGCACTGAAGAACCGCGTCAGGGCTCTGAAGGTCGTCAATGACGACGCTGTAAAGGATGAGGGTCAGCTCCAGTAGCTCCTGCGCGTCGACAAGCACTACCACAGCGAGGTTTCCAAGCGGACCAAGGCCGCCTGCCCGCCCTCCTCCCTCGAGTGCTACGGCAGTCATGTGCGTGACCTGTAAATTGTATTTTATTTTGTTGAAAGCGGTATCAATCGCATCCATTTTAAGTAATAAAACAGGGCAAAGTCGATATGGCGAAGTATCTGAAACTGTTATTTTCCCCTAGTAAATATGGAACACCCCAGCCCACTTGCTTCCAATACATGCTACAGTGGGCACACCAGTACCAAGTTTTTGCTATTTGTTCACTGGGCGGTCTCATAACCTTTGCGAAGCCTTCCGAGCTTGACAGACCTGTGTCGTCCAGGAAAGCGAAACCTTACACCGAATGGCAGAAATGGACTGGTGTCTAATAGCAGACAACAATTACCACCGCTACCCACACCGGGCGTGCACAGTGCACATTATAAAGCCCCGTCTGCCACGAGCATATTCACGTTTACAGACTTACATCGTAAAGATCACATCATTAGGAAAAATAAACGATGCGTGAAGTAAATGTTACTATACCATAGCGACCACGAACAACACAACCACTATTTGCGTTACATTGTTGCTGGCAAAAATGACACAGTCTTTCTCTAAACAGAAACAAGGCCTGCTTAGAGCTACCCATGCTCTACCACTCGCCGCCCATGCCAAGGCTTTATCTACGGGTGAGCGACGATGTCCAGCCGGTCCGGACTGCATTGTTTTCTGGACAATGGAGCACCTTTTCGGGGCCGGGCAGTGTCCCACTCCGTGAACAAAGTCCTATCGTATGGGAGACGTCCGGGACTTGAAGAGACCATGGATTACGGAAAACTCGAAATTTGGTCGACGGTCGACAAAACTTATGATGATAATTCGAGCCTTTGGACACCACAACCACCACGTCTATGGGCCTATTCTGAGGGAACTTGGAGATAAAGCTAAAAGCTGGACATTTTGATCAGATCCAGACAATGATCGAATTTATTGATTATTTGAATTAATGATTGAAAACAATGATCGATTGACTGATTGATTGAATGAACAGAATGTGATAAAATTACTACTTTTTGAAGAACGCAGTGAGCGTGGAGGGCATATAATAACTCACCAGTCGAGAAAGAGTACAAAAATACAACAGTACATACCAGAACTATGCACAAGCCGTCCTGGACAGAGCGGGATCTGCGAGTGGTGACAGTGTAACGACTAACCGTGTAGTTCATGATGAGGTTGATCATGCCCTCCTTGCCCTCGCCCTGTTTGCCCGAGAGCGGGTGCCAGTCGTCCGAGGTCTCCCCGCCAGTCAGCACGCAGTCGGGCATCTGCCGCAGAGGACGGACAGCAAATGGTCACGACTCACACAGACGACAGAGCAGGGACAATGGCACATCCAGCAGACATACTCACGGTGGAGGGAGGGTACTGACAGAAGACGAACAATTCGGATCACTGAACATAATAAACACAACGGACCCACCACACCTCCGGCTCCGGATCGCACGGCAAAATGCAATAATTAATCATAAGTATTTGAGGATCTCCTGCCGGGTTTCCGAAATAAACATCATATCTGACAGGATTGAATGATGAAAGTTTAGACACAAATTGTGATCCCCACGAGTTACTACATGCAACAAATCACACGAAAAACAGTTAAGTACAATAAATACCCACATAACTCTTTTGTTGTTACCATATAGGTTTTAGGTGGGCATATGGACGTGAGCAATGCATATGGTATCACAGGTATGTGAATGCACATGGGATAGGCCAAAATGTCCCAAATGGGTTTAGATGGGCGCATGTGAACATGAGAATGGCAAAAATGGCAAAGGAGAACAGTACACGAAATAAAAGTACATACTTTCACGATAACATCCAATGGCACCATAAGGGACGGCCGGATAAGCCAGAAATATATGAGCTAACAAAACGTATTTGCCATCGTTTTCAGTAATAAACAAATACAATAAAATACAAATCATTACAGCCTCCTCCCTTCCGCCTGAGCCGGCCCTGTGAGATCAGGCCAGCGTGCTCGTTCCCACGGCTCACGTCACACCCGGTCATTTATCAGAGGGGGGGAGGGGGGGGGGGGGGGCGACACAGGCTTGTACAGCGCCCGGCCACCAACACCGCCACGGCCAGCCATCGTCACAGCTGCCGCATTGCGGGAGGCTGGTATCTCCTGCTGCCGCCCTCCCCTGACTTCCGAGCTGCACCAAGCTGACCTCTCCTCTGCCCTCCGAGCTGCACCAAGCTGCCCTCCCCTGCCCTCCGAGGTGCACCAAGCTGCCCCTCCCCTGCCCTCCGAGCTGCACCAAGCTGCCCTCTCCCTGACCTCCGAGTTGCAACAAGCTGCCCTCCCCTGCCCTCTGAGCTGCACCAAGCTGCCCTCCCCTGCCCTCCGAGCGGCAACAAGCTGTCCTCTAAACTGCCGCCATGCCGCCAATAGGCAGTACCGTCACTGGCTGGCCGCCCGTCCCCACATGAGACGACATAAGGATGCAGTGACGGTAGGCGCCAAAGACTGGCTATTAACGCAAGGGATGTCTGTAATGTATACCATACTGGGAGTCGCATACATAATCAATCTGGACCGGCGTCGTCATATTCAGGGTTTCTAATGAACTGAGCAAGCTCGGATACGATGGTGATGCGGGTTCACGACTCTGATGGCATTTACAAGTCAGACAAACTGGAGATACGTTAGCAAAACTTACGATATCCAAACATGGGTCTAATTACCTCACTAGGATGACAAGGCGAGAGCCGGACAGCGCGGCAGCGGTGGGAGGTCATGTTAAGCGCCATCAAACATCAGCGTCGGTACGACGGGAAACATACAAACATCGACCAGACAGACAGAGGCTGAACCGCGCACCAGAAGCCAACCGATCTACTTTTACAGACGCCGGTGGTGCGTGTTACGTATTGGTATAGGTCGAAGGTCACCACGCACTGAAAATGAGTCTGATGCCATTCTGGGACACCGAGAGGCCGAATGCAGCCCCCGGCCTAATTCGGTCATGCATTCTATACCTTTACACGAAAAAGCTATGTAACAAAATACAGGGCCTTTCAGGCTAAGTTCGATATCAGAGCCAACCGCGCACGTAGCTGTTATCTGCTTTCCCAGTCACAAAATGACAGCTGTCCGAGCTAAAGCTAAAGGACTTTTGAGATATACAATTTTTTAATGATAAAAAGAGACGAAAAAGAAGTGGAGTGGGACCGAAGGTTTTGGAAAGGACAGTTCAATGGCGAATGGCAGAAGGAGGCGAAGCTATCCGATGAATAGACAGAGTACGGTGACCTTCAGAGGAGCATTCAGAGATCCACCAAATACACGGGTGCAATGTATCGCAGCGCCCCCTCCCCCCCCATTTGTGGACATGGACAGCACTCTGTGTATGCTGTGACCAGATTACTGTCATTTGACATCGCTCGTTAGGAAGCCATCAGTTGATGCTTGACGATACTACAAGTACTATGCCGAAATTGAGTACCATCAATATCACATAACACGCGAAAACATCATCATACGAACCGACGCAGACGGCATCTGTGCACAGCACTGAACAGGCAGCAAGTCAGAAACTCCGTTACCCCTCACTAGCAGGGCACAGTTCACAACACCACCGACCCCGCACCAGCCTCGCACGGGCACCCAAAACACGTGTGACCGGGCTGAGAACCACGCCGGTCCCTCGCACAAGTCTACCCAGCGTCGGTCAACGCGTCAACAATCCGCCGCACAGGTCATCCAAGGACCACAGACTGGCCGTCACAGCGCCCGACAGACAGTCACGTGACCGGTCACTGGTCAGGTCAGTGATCCGTCACGGCAAACAGACATACAAACAACGCACACGGCTGCGCATGTGGCGGGGGGGGGGGGGGGAGGGGGGCAGTATTGCGGTCTATTTACGCACGAGGACGCTATGTGTCACAGTTTACGCACGAGACTCTAGAGCTACTACGCAGTTGGGAAATCAGGGCGCAGGCGTGAAGATGACATCATACTACGCCACGCACATTTATGAATTACAGACTGACATAAGATTTATGACAAACACAAGCTCCATAGACACCAATACAAAATACAAAATCCAAGATGAACCTAAGCATTTTCCGCATCACTTGAAAAAAATACACCAGGTAACTGCAGACTTATTAGAAAATGCACGGCACGGGCTTTATGTCACCGTGTATATGTACTGTCGCGGACGCGCCCTTCGCAAAAAACAAACGCAAGCATCTAACTTACACAGAGAGAGGTGCGGCAGAATTTCACCAAGATAATGAAAAATACAGCAAGGAGGCGTCAAGGTGAAAGTTATCCTGTTGGCCGTAACGAAGTCAACTACGTTCCTATTAACCCTCGCCAGTGTAGGGGTTGCCACCCCTCGTTTTTACGGGAATAACTAGCGTAAAAAGCGGTGGATAGCGACGAAACTTTCGGTACCCTAGTATTGATAAATTTTACACCTACCCTAAACATTTCCAAACCGTAACCCCGATGACCCGTTACCTGTGACCTTTTACTCAAGGTCATGTCAAGCACAAAGGGCGTTCCGTGGCATATCGTTGCTTGATAACTCGCGCGTTTCCTGATTTTTGATGTTCAGGAGTATACAAACAGGTGTTACCATGTGACCTCCATGGCTCCCGATGAGGTTACGATTCCCCAAAGGTCAACCGATGTCATTGACCTCTGATGACCTCGGGTGACCTTTTTTATTTCCAAAGCTTTCTAGGGTGTTTTTATGCGCTGATTTCGAATTCCACATTCATTTTACACAAATATGGGTTCAAATGAGGTCATGACGTATTACAGGTCAAGCGAGGTCACTGACCTCAAATGACCTAAGTTGACCTTTGACCTTTGACTATTAACAAAGTTCAACGGAGACCTGTAATATATCAAAACGCATACTATGGACCAAAATAAACGTCTTGGTCTTTAGAGCTTTAGCTTGATTAGAAGTCATTCTATCGGCAAAAATGGAATTCGGTGATTTCGGGTCATTGACCTGATCTCAGAGGTCACCAAATGACATAGAGCCTAAAAATTGGGTACCATTCGCTTTGTCTCGTCACGAGCAACACGTTCGTCCTTACCGCTAAGCTCTAGCCTACTTAGGGGAGAATCGGCAAGGGGGGCAAGGTTAAACACAGAAGTCTCTTTAGAAGCTTTCGGCCTTACGCCTCCATCTTATCCTGAAGGCACAATTAAAGTTTCTTTAAAAATATTTTTGTAAAAATCGCCTTTTCGCATTATGTGAGCAAGGTTAGTATTTTCTTTTTAATTCCAATGTCAAAACAGTGTTAAGAACTATTCAAGAATACCGACCAAACTAAGTACGGCTGCCTCTTGAAGAAATCATTTGGCTGCGACAACACAATGTGCTTCTATGACGTTTATTCGGTGTCGTCCTGCGAGGACGTCTGAGTGTTTACCGGCCTGTTGTTCAAGTTGATGTCCACGTTGTGCGTCACCGTATCTTTGTCGTCAGGGCTGTAATTGCCCGTACTTAACATGTGAAAAAAACAGCGATTGGCGTCAGACTGGAACACGCCTACCAAAATCCCTGAAACACTAAACCGTGGAACCTCAATTGAGGGTACTACTCAGAATCAGGGTCATTTTCAGTACGGACGGACCTAATTTAGAATAGCGGACTAACGTCGTTAAGAAACAACTTTTAATCAGATTGAGTCATGCTTTTGCCGAAAGAAATGTAAAATGCATATACAAGTTTTGGAGTTGACCGTAACCCTAAACTACTTTTCTCAGTCGAGTCACCGCCCCATGCCGAGCCGGCGTCTCCACCACGGCCCCCTCTCCTACCTGATATTGTCGGTCTGACTGTTGTTGTTGCTCTGACCGAGCAGGAAGACGAGGCCAAGCACTGGGATCCAGTAGCCGGTGGTGAGCAACAGCTGAGCGAGGGTGGAGGCGCCCAGTCGGTGGCCGCCCAGCACGGCCTGTCGGGCCCAGTCGCAGTGGCAGCCAGCCGGGTACAGGCGGCGGGAGAGCCGGCGGCGGCTGGCCGGCGCGCCCCCTGCCGGCTGCTGGTCCCAGCGGGTCGCCAGCTGCTGAGGCTGGTCCCAGCGGGCCGCCGGCTGCTGTAGCTGGCCCCAGCGGATCGCCGACGGCCCGGAGGAGGCCGCTCCGTTCCGGGGGGTGGCAAACAGGGAGTGCCAGCTGCGGAGGGCCGCCCGCAGCGGCCGCAGCGCCGAGGAGGTCAGCTCCGACAGCTGCCTGCCCAGACGGCGGACGGTCCCTCCGAGCACCCTGCCGGCGGCCGCTCCAGGCTGAGGGGCCGAGTCCCTCGACGACAGGGACCGTGCCAAACGCCGGCGGACGAAGCGCCGGGCTGCGCCGACAACATTGGAATCACGAACAGCCGCCTCATCGTATCCTGCCGAATAAATCACGTTCCGTTCGGTGAAAATTGTGGAGGTTGAATCAGTGCCCACGTCAGAATCACAAGTTATCACTGTCATTCAGTTTTCATTGTGACCGAAGTTCGTTAATTTTCGTTTGGATGCCATAATAAGTAATGGTTCTTCAGCTAACAATGAGTTACAAGATTGTTCTTAACGTAAGTGCATGGTAATTTATTTCATTTATCCCGCGCCGTGCCGGTGCTCGGCACCACCCGCCTCGTGCCCGGTGGGGGAGGGGGGCGTTTCGACGACCCCCTTCTAACTCGGCTTCTAAGAAACATAGAGTAATGCGCGTTCAAAAGCTCGCACATAATAATTTCGAAACTACATTTAGCATTTTTTCGCTCAGGTCAATATTGAGGTCACCAGAGGTCACCGAAGGTCACCGAAGGTCAACTTTAAAAAAAAAAAAAAAATTGACTTTGGGAATATCCGCCATTATCTCGGAAACTTAAATAGCTAGGAAGAAAACAAAAAAGCAGTAGAAAGTTCTGGTAACGCTCTTTCGTCATTGTGAAATCAGTTGTGACCTCCGTTCAATAGTTTAGGCTCCAGAGGTCATCAAATGTCAAAATGGATGTTTTCTGGGAAAACGTCGTTCGCAATTAACGTTTTATGTATTGAAGATACAACATTTGTTTTGACACCATCACGTTTCTCTCGTCAAGGCACGTCCAAACATATACATAATGACCTAAAAAGGTCCAGTTCTAAGTTTGACCTCAGGTCAAGGTCACCTGGTGACCCAAGTAGGTCACGGTGCGTCATATTGCATATGAGTCGATGCGTCTTGACGAGACAAACACATTGGCGCCATTTTTGCGCTTTTATCGCACCTCTACCAAAAGTTATTCGTAACAAGGTGTTGGTGACCTCGGATGACTTCAGATGACCTTTATACGGAACACGTACACAAATTTGCACCTGGGCAATCACGAACGGCCTGAGGAGACATAATCCTGAAAGAATGGGACTGATCTGATGGGTTTCCTCTGAAACCGAGGGATTTTAATTTGTCCCCATTGACTTATAATGGGAAGGTCACGAAATTGACCTGACCTTAGGTCACGGATATAAAAAATCCGAGATAAACAAATTTTAAGTAACGGCACCTTTATGTAACCCTAAAAGTTTGAAAGTGATCATTCAAAACAGTGGTTGTGGCACGACTTTAAACTTTTTTGAGGTTGAGTCACGTGACCTGACCTGGTGACCTGACATGTGATGACCTGGCATCAACAAATTTACACAATGTGCATAATTGATGTCGGAACACATTTGCCAAAAAACGCGGCGCTGTGTGCCGCCGTTTTTTCGCTCTCGTCGAAAAACATTAGGGGGGCGTCTACACGCCCCTCCCCCCGGCACGGCGCGGGTTAAGTACTTCTTAAGATTTCCGACATATGAATTTTGGACTTTGTGGCACCTGCCAAAACTACTATACAGTTCATAAACTGGATATGATCCAAGGTTCGGAGCTTATCTTATAACGGAACAACGCATAGTTTTAAGTTTCAGCATTGCCTAGACAGTGTCGTTGCAGTCGCGTCGTAGCCGACGCTGTTGTTTTGGCGTCGGCGCCGACGATCACCAGTTTTGTTGTTCCGCCAGATGGTGTTCTCCCTCACGCTCAGTGTAGCTTCTAGAAACTTGTTGTTTTATCTTTCATCGTAAGGGTTTTGAAAATGACAGCTAAAAGTATATGCATGTGTGGATATTAAAGATTAATATTTCAGATATATTCTATTAAAAAACTACTTAATTCTATTTGATAATTAAGCTAGAATCTCAATATGAAAATTGTAAGTACCCTATGTTTGTCCAGCACTATGTCCTAATGCCCTTCTCTAAGCAAGATGTTTGAAAATGACTAAAATATTTAAATCCGTAGCTTCGACGATTGCATCGCAAATTATAAAATATTTGTATAATGTCCTTCAAAATAATCTATTTAGCTCGATGATAGTTCGATAATGTTCTTTCTCTTTAAGGAGTACAGACACAATATTAATTTTACCTTATGTATAGCCGCACAATACATTGGCTACATACGGCATTTCTTGTGTCTTTGTAATGCTAGTTATGTTCCGTTCTTATTTGTTATCCTTTGTTTGCTTATTTATTTATGTTCGATGTATTGCTATGTATGTGATTTGTCATGTTCTATGATATAAAAATAAAGTAAGAGAGAAGAAACCCCGGTATGTACTCACCTTTCACCAGCTGGTGGAGGGCTTGTTTGAGTTTGGTGCAGGACCCGACGCCGACCGCCCCGGCTGTGACGTCACAGGCCGAGTCGGCCAATGAGCGTGCCGATCT
>JARFNZ010135696.1:0-10872 GCA_031763405.1 Balanus nubilus
TTGTTAACGGCCCACGACACAGCGTCGATCACGGCGTCCTCCGTGGAGTGACCACGGCGGTACGCGTATTGACAGGCGCTCAGTAAATGGTTCTCAGACAGATATCGGCTCAGCTGGGTGCAGACGACGCGCTCAGCGATTTTTGACATAACCGGGAGTAAAGAAATAGGCCGATAGTTACTCGCCACGCCACGGTCACCAGCCTTGTGTATAGGGACTACGCATGCTACTTTCCAGCGTTCGGGAAACACGCCGGTGACGATCGATCTGTTAATCAGATGAAGCAGCAATGGCCCTATGACGTCAAAGCAGCGACGCACAGCCAGAATTGGCACACCGTCCAACCCGACAGCTCTGGAGCTACTCATGTGACGCACGGCTTCTGACAGATCAGGAAGAGTAACAGACGTCAACTCAAGGCTGGCGGCACATACCACAGGCGGGCGGTCATCAGTCCGCTCAGTATGACCATTACACTGCAGCTCAGATGCAATTTTTGTGCCAACATTAGCGAAGTGGTCATTAAATTTGTCGGCCTTTGTAGCATCAAGATCAGAAGACATCGGAGTGGCATTATCGGCAGAAACATTCTTTGCAAACAGATTAAAGCAACTCCAAAAGCCCCGGTAGTCCTTAGCCGCTAACTGATCACACAAAAATTCCTTTCGCGCACGCACCAGCCGGCTTTTAACAGTATTACGCAGTCTACGGTACAAGTCATAGTACTCCACAGAGCCAAGGACCACCCGGACCGGAAAATTGCGGAGTCTATTTTGGTTAGAAAAGAGCATCCCAAACTGAACTCTAATGTGTCATCCTGGCCGATCATGAAACTTTGTTGAAGGTTGACGTTAGCACATGTTTGTGCAATTGCATGGTGAATAATGATGTGTATGCACTTACAAATGTTTATGGGTGTTGATATAGGACGTGCTTTTGTATGTGCCTCATGTGAAAAGGATATCAACAGTTAAACAGCTCCCATTTGTAGTAGTTGATTTAGCTATTAAAATTGGGTTAATTGATGCCAACAATTTTGTTTGATCAAGTGGAAGTATCTTTTAGAAGGTTGTGCCTGCAGGAATAATGTTCGCGAGAAATATCGTGCGGAAATATGTGAAAAACCGCGGGAAACAATCTGCAGTCGATAACTTGCATTGTTATTCTTGTCGCTTTGGTTGGTTTTGGTGTTCTGATGAAGATCTGTGATCGAAATATTAATATAACTTTTAATTTTGAAACTATTTAATTTGAATTCGAGGAATAGGTCATTCAAAACCATTTCTAATTCGCTATATTTTACTTCGTTTCCTACCGCTGCTGAGACCGAAAAGAGAGCAACTTTTTGACGTGATAACAAGAAACCACGGAAGAGCAACAGTAAAAGATATATTTAACCTAATATTTTATGCACTATTGTGTCAATATGCATTGATATCTTAATTTAGGTCTTACTATCGTTATATTTCATTCTATACTTGTCTTACATTCGTTCGATATACATACATCAATTACTTAATGGACGTAAGCTGAGTGTTTCAGCTCCATTTAACACCATCTCGGTAATGGAGCAGCCGTAATAAATCGTTAGCCGTCCATACGCTGCCGTGTTTGAAGCCAACTGCTGCGCCATTGCGGCACCAGCCACCATTCGATCCCATTAAACAGTCCTATCGCCCACTTAAACCGGTCTAACGACCCGACGGTCTTTCATCATCCGAGCCCCCCGTTCGGCTGCGCTGTCATCAGTACTGGCCCTGCAGCATGGCTGGAGATCAGACTGCAGCCGTCGCAGCCTGATACCGCTGCCAGAAAGCCGCATCGATGACGACCGAATCTCGCCAGAAAGGCACAGGCAGCGCAAAAACAAGCGGCACGACTATTCCAGAGGTCAGGGCGATTCATCAGTTGCTGTGGGGTTATCGTGTATTAGCGGCCCTAGGGTGGAGGCCTCTGGCCGTCAGACAGGCGCAGAAAAGGATCATGGAGCGGGGACGGGGCGGAGCGGGGACGGGGCGGAGTGGGGCGGGGACGGGGCGGGGGCGGGGGCTGGGGCGGGAGCGGGGGCGGGCCGCTGTGATGAGACTCGTCATGAGCTCCGAAACGAACTCGAGCGGTTGTCGCGCGGTGGCAGGACCTCAGCGGTCTGGAAATTGTGGCCGGCCGGCAATCGATGTTGATGGCTGCACATCACGAACGGCGCCCAGCCGTCTGCAGCGCCAACGACCGCCTTCCGAGGACGTCGCCCTGTTGCCGGGAGAGACGGTCGAGGGTCGCGGGATGAGGGTCGAGGGTCGAGGGTCGAGGGACGCCGCTCTGTGGCCGGGAGAGACGGTCGAAGGTCGCGGGATGAGGGTCGAGGGACGCCGCCCTGTTGCCGGGAGAGACGGTCGAGGGTCGCGGCGAGGATACCGGCAGGGTGAGACGTATGACGTGGGACGAGGGGCCATAGAGGCGCTCCGTGGGCCACTGAGCCATGGACCAGGCACGATGTGGTGTCAGGGACGTGTAACGGGTGACCCAGCGCCAGACACGAATGAAGGCGTGACGCGAGGTAAGAACGAACGCGTGACCTTGGATCGAGGAGTGAGAAGTGAGACCAGACACGTATGGTGTGGGACCGGGGTCGTGGTTCCAGTATCAGGCATGTACGTTTGGTTGGTGGTCAGATCTCGTGTTGCGGAGTCACGAACGGGGCATGGGTCAGGGAGGCGTGATTTGAGGTCAGGGAGGCGTGATGTGATGTGAGGTCAGGGAGGCGTGATGTGATGTGAGGTCAGGGAGGCGTGATGTGATGTGAGGCCAGGGAGGCGTGATGTGAGGTCAGGGAGGCGTGATGTAAGGTCAGGAAGGCGTGATGTGATGTGAGGCCAGGGAGGCGTGATGTGAGGTCAGGGAGGTGTGATGTGATTTGAGGTCAGGGAGGCGTGATGTGAGGTCAAGGAGGCGTGATATGAGGCCAGGGAGGCGTGATGTGAGGTCAGGGAGGCGTGATGTGAGGTCAGGGAGGCGTGATGTGGGGTCAGGAAGTCGTGGTGTGAGGTCAGGGAGGCGTGATACAGTGCCGGGCTGAGTCCAGGACGGCCCGATGTGGGGTGCTGAACCTTGACATTTGATGGCCGTGGTTACGACCCAGCGAGAATATTAATCACCGGATGAATAACGTCCTAGCGCGTTCAAAGCTGCTCCTGGGCCTGATAAAATTAACAATGTTACGGTGGTGGTGGAATGCCTCCAGATAATAGACGCATGACTAAGTACAACAGCTGAACCACTGAAGCACCTTAGTTAACAACTTTATAATTATTTTGGAACATGATTGATAAAAGTATGAGCAGATGAATTAGTGTAAATAACCTTAGGCTCAAAAAGTTTGTGACTTATTCGGTTTCGATGAACAAATTTGCAGCTATTTTTCGCCGGCCTTGCTTCTATTAGCTTTCAAAACACGATATAATGCACGATATCATACTCATACACCGTGTCCCTTAATCATCAGCAGCTGCTCCACCAGTATCAATCAACAGTGTTTATCTATGCTGCTACATTGATGTAATTGTAGACAAAACAGACACCTGTGTTTATATACTGGATCCGCGATTCGTCCCAATCATACCACGTGACTGACCTTACAGTTACTTGAAGCAAGGTCTTGCTCGTTCGCATGGTGTCATGTTTCAATCCTATGTGACGTTTCATTCTCTGTTCAATAACATGTGAATATATTGTGGTGCGACATATCATATAACCTTC
The DNA here is from genome assembly GCA_031763405.1 of Balanus nubilus. Lineage (NCBI taxonomy): Eukaryota > Metazoa > Arthropoda > Thecostraca > Balanomorpha > Balanidae > Balanus > Balanus nubilus. The sequence goes on from JARFNZ010135696.1 coordinate 3,754, forward strand.
TGGAGGGATTATTATCGTGAATGTCCAGAAGAAAGTTCTTTTTGCGTGAAAGCATACATTAGGTAGATATGCATGAGTAATTACTAATAGGTAGGCAAGGTCTAAGAGGATTACACTTAATCAAAAACACATCTCACAATAACGAAGCAAATCGATTTCAAACACTTAGATTACCGAATAGTTTTCGTGGGGTGAACTATTCGGCGCTAGTTTAGAGCGACCTTCATCTGCAGCATGATGATGAAGTAAGTGAGGACGAAGCCGAGCAGGGAGAGCAGGTTGGCCTTCTGCACGACGAACATGTCGCACCCTTTGAAGCTGACCGGGCGGCCCGTCTGCTCCAGCAGCAGCTGCACCGAGAAGCGAGTGGCGGCGGGCAGCGCGGCCGGCCAGGCGGCGCCGGCCAGCGCGTCGTGCAGCCGGCAGCCCTGCTGGACCAGCCGGCTGCCGGCGCAGCTGATCAGCAGCAGCCGCAGCACGTTCACCAGCGTGTACACCCCGAACCCGACCACGTGGTTGCTGCCGCCATTGGCGATGTTGCGGACGATGGTGACGTAGGAGCCCATCAGGAGGGCGCCAGTGATGTAGCCGTGGAGGCAGAAGATCGGCACCGAGCACAGGTCGGCGGCGTCGGCCGCCAGGCGCCTTACTGAACCGTATACCTCCGTCAGCAGGTTCAGGCAGCGTTCGACTTCCTGCTCAGTGGTCAGCCTCAGCGCTGATGACGACGTCATAAGGTCTCCGGCTTCCATGGTTTCAATGGGAGCATCAGCCTTCCAGGCGTGGTTCGAAACGACGACATCAATATTGTTCTTGCCAAGTCTAGCCGGCTGGCCTAATCGCTCCGCAGCGGGTGACAGCTTGGCAATCTCCGCGAATCCGTTGATCGTTTGGTAGTGGTTCCTCTTCAATTGAACGGTGTCATAGAGGCTCTCCTGACATAACCGAGTGAGACGTGTCTGAAACAGCTCCACGGCTCCCATCAGACCGACCAGTATGAAGTCAAAAGCCGTTAGTGTCACGCCGACCACAACAAGACACGCCATCTGCCCTCCGATGGTGACCCAGTACCATGGCGACATGCGCAGCGCCTCCGGAACCCACACGGCCACCAAGTAGTTAGGGTGTGCCATCTCCCCGCAGAAAAAGGCGGCGGCCCAGGCAGTCATACCGCAGGCGGTGAGGACAAAGGCGACACCGGACAGCCGTTGGACGGCGCTGTGATCGCCCGGCCGACGGCAGGCGGCCGTCGCCTCCTCCAGCGCGGCCACCCGGCGCAGCAGAGCGTGCAGCCGGCGCCGGTGGCGCAGCAGGTGCAGCAGTAGCAGCAGGCTCAAGTAGATGACGATGCCGGCCGACAGACTGTACATCACGAGCCAGGCGGAGCCGGCCATGGCGACATAGGCCAGGTTGGCGACGCAATTGACGCCGACAAGCGTCAGCGGCAGTAGACGCACCGCGCGCCAGCCTGCTGACGGACGCACCTGCTGCACGTGCAGTCCGCTGAGCGTCAGCAGCGAACTCAGCAGCAGTGCGCTGCGCAGCAGGCGTGCGTGGGTCCACATGCTGAGCGGAGGCGAAACTGTAGCACCCGCAATGCAGAGAGGCGAGATTGCAGTAACCGCAGCAGAAAGAGGCGAGACTGCAGTGCCCGCAGTGGAGAGAGGCGAGACTGCTGTACCCGCAGCGGAGAGGGGCGAAACTGCAGTATCTGCAGCGGAGAGAGAGGCGAGACTGTAGTACCCGCAGTGAAGAGAGGCGAGCCTGCAGTACCCGAAGCAGATAATGTGCTCAGTAGGCGTCTGTCGGCGTGACGAAGCTCAACAGGGTGATTGATCTGCTCACTTTATCCTCCAGAACTTCTGGCGACAGAACTTCTGGTCCATGAGAAGTTTTGAACTAACATCAAAGTTGACAATGGATTCGATCATTCGTTATCAGTCGGCTCAGCAGTAGGCAAGTGCTGATGTCCTCTGTCTGCCGATGGCGTAGGAGGTGATACAGGAATGACAGCACCTTAGCACTAGGACCGTCGCCCAACCGGCTGCTGCGCTCATACTAACCGGCATGGAAGAATAAACTCAGCTTACCAGTAACCATATTCAATGTTTGCAAACGCTCCCTTTACTGGATGGCGTCACACTATTGATGAGCTGAGCCGAGACGCGCCAATAGCTTCAATGGCTAACGGTGTAACACCCTCCTTCTTTGCTCTTTGGATGGTAGGACTGAATGCCTGTATACCGACAGCGGTGGTTAGGGTGGCGTACCTAACTACAGCGGCAACGCAACGGCCGGAATGATAAAGCGTTATCATTTATCTCATTCTGTGTTTGAGCAGTGTGACTGAATATCCATATGGTGTCCACGAAGCTGCGGCAATATAAGGAAAAAACGACAACATGTTTTTTGGTGCCATTACTTTGCAAAACAACGCAAAAAAGGTTCCAGACCAAATGTAGTTAGAAGGTCAATATCAGTGATAGGTACCAACTATCAATATGCAATACAGTTTCTCCTGTTCGTTGCCAACCTAACACTTTATGTAAACAGAACCTGTGAACTCCGTGTTTCGACCTCGGAAAGTAAGCTGAGGTCAGACTCTCTGTAGAGTGCAGGATATTTTACCTAAGTGATGGAACATAAAACTTCCGTTTTGATTTTTGCATGTAATTTGCTATTAACGACGATGTGCGTTACAATAGTCGACTTAGTTCTGCTCATAGTTGCATTCTTTACGCACTGGTATGCTTTATTCATTGAAAAAGTGACGGGAATTGAAAGTGCCGGTATTTGTTTTTTAGGCTATATTTCTTGCTTTTCCATGCGGTTCTTCAGTCAGCGTTATAGTTCCCTTTACGCCTTGTGCGCCTTTGCCCCAGGTTAAAGTGCGAATCCGACAGGAGATGACCGAACCAAGTGTATGCGTTTATTTTCAAAAGGAAGAAGGTTCTGCGTGTAGGTATTGTCAAAATTGTCATGTGTGTGTATTGTATATTTCACAATCAAAAAATTGTCTGCGAAGTTAAAATTCATTCACTTTTAGCATTGGAACTATCTGAGATTCTTTGTGTATGGCACTTTTGACCGTTTGCCTTTGGAAAACGGGTTAAAGTTTGTTCTAGCTTTTCATACCTATGACAAGGTGCGTAGGATCTCATTTTAAGTTGGGGGGCGCATTTCGTTGTGTAGCAAGCCAAAAGTCACCTAGGGAGGGGGAGGGGGTGCGGTCGGATGTATTTTAAAGTTGACCCTTTCCATGCAATGCCCATATTCAATAATGCGACTGACGCGACCGACGTACAGACAGGCAATCTTTACTGCCCTGGATGTCGCATCCCCGAGTTAATTTGACAATTTTCAAAGACATTCTAGCGGCACTACAAAGTTTTGGACAATGTGTAGAGGGAACATAATTGTAATGTACGATTGGTAACGGGTTATCGCAGGCCAGATAAAATGCGAGCAAAAATAATATTAATCACTGTGTCATAAGGTTTCAGTAGATGCAATGGGACCCGGGGCACCACCATAAATCTTCCGTCGCGAGAGGCACTGAAGATCAATTGCTACCAGAGGTCACGTCGGGAATATGCGTTTAAGTCAGAAACTGCGTGACAAAATAAGCTGCGTTGAGTGTGTAAAGCATCTGAGCCAAGTGTTTGTGAAGTCTACACTTTTTAGATTCTTGGGGAATGAAGGAAAACCATTGTTCAAGCATTTATGCCCATAATCTATCTTGTTTGGTCAACTTCGGTGCACTTATAATGGTATGGACCAAACTGTAGGTATACCTAAAACTCAGTCACCAATTCCAACACCACTGGATCGAATGGCGTAACGGCCTAGCATTTCCTCAGATCGGTCAAACAGTTTCAGATCTCATCTGCCACGATTTCGGTTTGGTCTTCTTTAGTGGACCAAACTATATCAAACTCAAAACGACGCCGCTTATGACCAAAACATTTTAATGGTGGAAATGTTGCCCAGTTTTGGACACACAGTTTTGAGACATCAGCACGTCTAGCGGTCTTGGGTGGTTTTCATCTATGATCCACTTAAAAACAGGCAAAATTGGATTTGGAGCATTCCATAGAGTGGACCGAACTGCATAGAACTCATAACAGCAAAGTTAGGAACACGCCAGATCGGATGTTCAATATATCGCACATATTGATCGGAAGTTTCGCAAGACCGGTAACTATTTGGATTCAATTTAGTGAATTTAGAGTAAACTAATGTCGACAAAACTCAAAACGGCACCATTTCAGACTTCTCTTAAATTTGGTCCAAGCCGTTTAAATGGACGGAGTATCGTGGTCAGGACTTGCACTAAATAAGCCTTGTTCTGGTCCCTGACTCCTTGAAATGAAAAAGTGACAATATCGTCCCGATCGGTCCACTATTGCCCGTATAGGAGCATGGATCATTCTAATAAATCATATCCTAGCGTGAAAAATATAATTGTAAACTCTGCATACCCTAATGCATGAAATTTAAGTCTTAATTTATGTATAACGAATGTAACGCACTAATCTATTAATTTTCTGAAAAGATCATTAGGAAACGGTGGGACTACATCCCACACGCAGGACCGTAGGTATAGTCACGTTGTAACTGCTGCCGAAGCCCAATTGCATTTCGCTAGTGGCGCTGGCTCCCTGCTTTAAATTATCAATATACTATCTAAATTTGATGCAATATTGCGAATGTCCCTATAATTTTTAACTTAAGTAGATAAATGCTTTATAAGAAATGACTTTGTTCGAAATCAACGTGTTTGGAATGATGGAGCGTTTCAATGGTGAAGCATTTACCGGATTTCATAAGTTCATTTACGCACCTCGTATTAAGGACCTAAATGTCCGGACACACTGCCCTTTACCCTTGACAGTGCTTGGGCGTTTAAGCATCGAGGAAGATTTCAATTTTAAATTGCCTCGTAATTTTGGACAGGGTATTGAGGCTCAGAAGCTGGGGGGAGGGGGGGGGGGGGGGGGGGGGGCCCCCCCCCCACCTACAAAGTTGGGGGCATTTGCCCCCCCCCCCCACCGCCACCCCTCCCCTCCCCGGCTCCTACGCCTATGCCTATGACTGCCGTGCTTTTTAATAATCCCAAGCTCTTTTCAACATCTCATCAACATCATTTCTTATTTCACAAGCACCACTTACTATGCGTTTCAGCCCAGTACACTGTTTTCCGGCGATATTTCTTTAAAGGGATACTTAAGTTAGTCGGTTCTATTCAAATTTGCAGTCGTAGTGCCTTCGACAGGTCTTTATTTTTAGCGGTAGACACCGTATAGGTTATTTGAGGTCACTCACGTGCTGTTATTTTCAAAACGCTTCGACCACTAGTTTGAAATGGAACAGATAATATCACCTTCTTCAAAATTGGATATGTGATAAAGCTAATTTATCCTGTTTAACCCGCACACTGCTGGGGGTTCACGCCGAACACCGTCTGCCGTGGGGTTGAACCCCCCCCCCCCCCCTAAGGTCTCGAAAACCACGCAATGTAGGGACCAGAGAACTTAAAAGTACAAGTCGCGGCAATCCCAGTTATGATATGGAAAGGAATATAACGAAGCAAAGAAGGAGAGAAACTCATGGTTAATTGTCAGCATGAAATATCAATAAGAGAAGGCAATAGTTCATGGTTCAGATATCCCTGGTTAAGTTTTACTGGTTCGGTTGTCAATGGCTCAGCTGTCACTGGTTTAGTTGACCGTGGACCACTTTCCATTTATGCGTTATGCTTAGGAGGAGCAAATTATGCATAGAGGATGATCTTCGATGAGTGCTTTTGAGCCTCTGATTGGTTATGGCGAGCTGTTGCCCGGTGACACGGCCTGGTAGACTGACATAAGATGACCTGGTGTCGTTTTTACCAAATCTGGGTATTGGTGGCGGACCGGTTGTGTTTAGTTTCGTAGTGTTTCGTAAATTTAGCGTTACGTGTCAACAACCATTGTTCATATGCATCTGTCTTTTAACATTAAGACAAGGGGTCTGAAACGCATAGTAGTATCGCATAAACTCATTTAATTTTCCTTGTCCTTCCAACTCCCACATCTCCTCCCTAGTTTCCCCAATTCACCGACTCCCCAGCTTCCCCTTTAGCTCCCCTAACTCCATCCTCGTCCCCAGCTCCCCCAGCTCCCCTGCAGCTCACCCAAAGTCTCCAGCTCCCTTGCAGCTCTCCCATCTCCCCTAGCTCCCTTGCAGCTCCCCGCAGCTCCCCAACGTCCCCAGCTTCCACGCAGCTTCCCAGTTTCTCCAGTTCCGCTGTCTCTCTACCATCCTTGTGTGTCAATTAACTGCCCGACTGCAGGCAGCTGTCGGATGTCGGATGCACAACCCGTCACTTATGCGTAGTTCTCACTGAAGTGGCAGACGCCAAAAGGCATCTGACACACGTCACTTTACCAGGCACCAGCCCGACGGATCAAAGTTGAAGATGGTAAAATCGAAGTTGAATACAAAGTGAGCAAACCAAATAGAACATCGACCCGTCGTGCGAGTGTCCGATAAAACGACTGATGAGAGGCGCCGTTTGGCATCCGCCATCCTCAGTGTGAACTTCGCATTAGCGGCGGCCGGCTGCGACTGTTCTCGTCCCTCTCAGCTGATTGGAGCACTCCCCAGTCCCCTCCGTCCCCCCTCCCAACCTCCACCAAGTGGCGTAGTGCTGGTCGGCTCGGCACTCCGGGCTCATATCTCTGCTGCCCGGCTTCCGGGTCATAAGACCGAACGTACCCCGAGTCCGCGGCAGAGATGGTTGCTGACGGCTGGCTTGGAAATTAAATGAGGCCGTCTTCGAGGACTTTATCTGGCTTTAGTCTACACACGCTTATTTTACGATACAAGTCAAGCATTGTTCTCCGATATGTTAAGGTAAAAGAAGCTTTGGGGCGGAATGATGATGTTAAACACAACATAATTTGATCCGATAAATTACCGTAGCGCACGATACACCAACACATAGCTTAGAATATTACATAACACTTTAATATAACTTGTCATTTGCTACTTGGGCTCTGTGTGTGTGTGCGCGCGTTACAGCCAGCCTCCCATAGTCGTAGGAACCAGGGGGGGGGGGGGGGGGGGCAGGGGGGC
>JARFNZ010135707.1:0-10872 GCA_031763405.1 Balanus nubilus
TCCGGGGTGGGGGGGGGGGGCGAAAAACGACCTCCCAGCCAACGGAAGGTGGCTGGAGACCCCAGCGCGGGGCGGGTTAATACATATCTAATCACAAACTGGCAGCGATAGAAATGAAAGTAGGAATGAAAACAAAACATTATTTACATGTCCTTCACTACAGATGCAGTAAGAGCAGCATTCCGAAATAAATCAAGATGTTTCCAAAAATAAACTGCCTTGCTTGTAGCTGCCGAATCCACTAGACTTCACCTGGATTGGGAAATTATCGGCATGTATCGCCTTAAATTTATCTTCTCCACGTGACTTTGTTTTCAATCTCCCGTGCAAACGATACCACAAAGCTAAATAACATGTCCTTTAGATGTATGTTTTATAGGGTCTTGTGATTACGAGATGATTAAGTGTTGTAAAAGCTGATAGGTCATTAAAACATAAAAATTGAATACTTTTCCTGGAAGCAGTCATTTACCGACGTCGTTGTTGCCATACTGCTTCGATACGATTTTGTCACTGAGGTCGTCTCGACCAAACACCGACCGTTTTAGGAGGTCTGTTTTTCAGAACTTAAGGAGGGAAAGTAAAATATCTTAGTTATCTAATTGTAAAATGAATAGACCAGTCAAAATTTGTGTGATTCAATTGACAGGTTTGGTCTCATGTGACATAAAAACAAAATACAAAATCAACGTGCAACAGATTAATTGCTTATAAGGAGTTATTTTACATAGCTTCCAGTTCATAACTTCAGTTTTTTTTATTATTTTGTGGCCGTTTTCTTCAAAAATATTGCTATTAATTCTTTGGACTAACAAACCAAAACTGTCAAAAATCCGAGACAATCAATTTGAAAAGAATGCCATTTCCGCCGTTCTTTTGACGGGTTTTGCTTGCAATTTACTTCAAAACTCGATGTTTTGTGAGCGATCAGACATTTGTCGATTTTGACCAAAATGGCGTGATATGCCGCTTTTAGTACGCCAAAAAAAGGCGTCCTTACGAATAGTATTAAACAATTTTGCATTTGAATTTCAAAAATATATACATTAGAACGTGCCAACTATGAAATACCTCTTAAGATTTCGTGACGTCACTCAAGAGCAAACAACATTAGTTCCTATAGCATTTGCTTATTACCAGTTGAATGCGCTGTTAACACAAACTGAATACCGAACACCTTTCAACATAATGTTTAAAGAACAAAATAATTACGATCTCAAGAACGGTAATTTATATGTACAACCAAAGAAGTAACTAGCAAAGAAGCGTAGTGATTTACGATGTCTTTTAGTAAATCTCAGGATCAGTACCGGACCCCCAATATCCACCTCGTGTTATGCTCGTCACGTATCGTGAAACGGAAACATCTCAGATTAAGGATGATAGATGGGCGAATAGTTCTTGTTTTTTGTACGTGTCATTCATACTAAAAGCTATTTTCTTTGCTCAGGAATCATTCTTCACATTGTTTGCTCAGGGCTTTGAGTTTCTTTTTGCAGCCACATGCTAGCGACTTTGCATGTGAAGCGACGCAAAGCGACGCAAAGCGACGCAAAGCGACGCAAAGCGACGCAAAGCGACAAAGCGACAAGTGACACACGCAAAGCAAAAACAAATACATCCGTTGGATAAAACACATCGAGATGCGTATTAGTTTTTCGTAATTCAGGACACCAGACAACTTCACGAGATTACTCGAGCTGACATAATGCGTATGCAATATTTGGCAAAATCAGCTTATCCCACGGATCTAATGATTATTGCATGGAAATCGTGTATACTATGTTATGGTTCACATGCTAACTCGGCCAGTATGCATACTGCCCGGGCAGTATTCATACTGTCCAACCGCCCGGTCGGTATGCCTAATAACCGAGTATACATATTGACAGGGTCGCCGGGAAGTATGCATACTGATTACTTTATTGGGCAGTAGGGGAGAGTAGGGAAACTTGTTACAGGGGCACGTTGATACAGCGGCAATAGCTCCCAAGCCACGCCCGCAAATGGCTCGCGTCTCGGACCTGAATTACCTAATACATGAGGCTACCAGTTGCCCTTTTTAGGGCTCTGTCACAGCCCGCATTTGGCAGCCACGACAAATCGTGTTGTTTCTGGGTCGAAAGTATTTTGTCGTATGATCTTACTTGCGAGAACTGCGCCTGTGTCCATTGCCACTGGTGGATCTTAGTTTCGTCATTGCAAAGCTCCAATATCAAGCTTTTTGTTTGTAGCTTTGGATTTATTTCCAATGCAATACTAAAGCCGTCATCATCGTAAAACTTCCGATAGTGCCGGCAGGGCTGGTAAAAACACTGGCGGATTCAGAACGATGGCTGCAGGCGGTTTGGGGGGTTAAATTTCAAAAAAGTTTCACCAAATTTGACAAACTCATCGGATTTGGTTTCCTTGTGCCTTACAAGTCAGTTTAAACAAACATGCCTTAGTAAAAGTGTATTAGTTTTCCTCCTAAACTAGAAAATGTGTCAAATTTCACGGAGTTCAGACGATTTGGGGGGGGGGCAAAAGTCCCTGCCGCCCCCCCCCCCCCCCTTGGATCTGCTAGTGGGTAAAAAGTGTTGATCTGCTGATATTGTCGGCGCCAAAATATCCGCATAACAAGTCGTTTTCGGAGCTAAAAGCGCCTCTACGTGTAAGAACTGAACGATATCAATCGAAAATAACTAGTTTCAGCTTGAAATAACAATTTAAGGCAACTTCTATTTAGGATACTGTGGCCTATTCAGCATGAAATTTTAAATTAGTTGTAGCGTTCTCTTTACTCCGTTACGATAGACACACCGCCCTGCGTATTACCGCCTCGATACCCGCAATGGCATTTCCAGAAAGTTCGTCAGGAGCTGCCCTGAGGCGATCAGCGACTCTTCGGAGTCAGCTAATGAAAACCCTATGGATGGATTAGCGCTTGGTAGCCGCTCGTTGGGCGACTCCCAAATAATTATTTAGAAACTGGAGGAAAAACGAAATGTTTCTTGTAGTGGTATGGCTGGCTGTGGCTGCCTATATTAAAAAGATGTTTATGTAAGATATCATCGTTGGTACCGTTGTGGGTTCGTACATGTATATGTAAGTACCTCACCTATGATCTATGATAGGCTTTGTTCATTACAAAACATATTTGTATAATGCATACCGGTAAAACTTCAGTATCGCACCTCCCAAGTTTATAGCGGTTCACCATACAAGATGACTATTGTTAATGCAGACTGAAAAGTGGGAAACGTGGCTAGCGTTATCTATAGGTAAAAATACGAAACTGTTATTTTAAAATAGCGGGCAAATGGCGGTACGATTAGAACTGCAGATTACGCGAATAAGGGATCTTTTGCCGAAGGCAGAGGCATACGAGAGATTTAAATACGAGGATACGAGAGAGGCAAGGGTAAAGCAAATATTTTTGGTTAAGTTATTGTGTTTTTCTTAAATATGCTATGGGGCGGTGTGGTCGGCTTCAGTTATATTACTATGCTGGTCTTAAGGAGCCACTTTTTCTCGATCAGATTCCAGTCGGCGCCACTGAAACCACTTTTACCAGCCATGAGTGCCGGTGGTGGCTGTCGGGGGCAAGTTGTTACAGGCAGAATCAATGTGCCCCAATGGGTACCAACATACGAAATATAATGGTACGTAACATATGAAATGTGAAGTTAGTCCACGCAAGTCATAAATTGGCGCTTGAAGTCGATGAAGTTGTTTCTGTGTTATCTGACACTAATTCAATCAATATAGCTCTAACGTGTGAGTCCCTGATTGCTGTTTGCCATTTCCGCATAAGTATGTTTTAACGATTTTGTCTTCACTGAGGGCATATGTCCCCAGGGAAAGATATCGCTCCCTGAGGCTTATCCAAGTCGTTTTGGCTGACGGCATGCATCTTTACTCTTTGGTCACAACAAAAAACAACTTGTGCAGTGGTTGTTCGCATCTTCGATTCTTAAATACCGAATTAAAACTGATTATCAACTTACCCCATGCACAGTAACAATTTGCCCCATTATTGTGGCAAGTTGAAAATTTGACGTCGGCTGACATTTTGCAATCTCACAAAATTTGCATTTAAAATTTAACAAAAAGTTACATATAGGCGGATAGAGAAATGTGTAGAGCATCGAAAAACATCGAATAAATGTATCGGTAAGCATGATTTTGGGAGATATTGCACGTTTCCCAAAAATTGTATTAAGTCTCCCCACCCTCCCCTACTCATGATACCAGCTTATATCTCTTTTCAAGCCCAGAAATTAAATACTGAGAAGGGTGTGTGTGTGTGTGTGTGTGAGCATGAGCGAGCGCGAAGCGCATAGCGAACCCTTCCGTGGTGCATGGGAAAAACTGAATGTACCACAAATATTAACATTTCCACTATCGGGTGACATTGTTGACATAAGCACAAGACTGGCAAAGGATCCCGTCAGCTGCTCTAAGACTTTACGACTTGACTTGTAGCTTGTCGACATGCGTCCCCATAACGCGTTGAATTGTGCTGGCAATGTGTCTCTGGCTCTGGCTTTCCAGGACATTTGAGCGCCGAATGTGAATGTAGCTGTTGATCTCGTAATGCAGTTAACTCGCCATTGACTGGGGAGTCAGCCGAACACCATTGACTAGGGGAGGGGGCCAAAAGTGCCCCCCCCCCCCCCGATTATCTCCGGAACGAATGATTGCAGCGAGACGCGCGAGGCGGAATTCGAAAGCTCTTAACGAGACGCACCTTAGATATACTCGAAATATCGAAATTGAAGTTAGATGTCAGGTCAAGGTCAGATAAAGGTCGAAAGCGGGTTTTCTCACGTTGCGACCCGTGGAGATCACACAATGCGCAGCTCTGGGCCCAAACTGCGTCAAAGTACTCTTAAATGTTAGGCGAAGGTACTATATGAGTATATTTCTCATACTAGCCGTTTTCACGATGCTTATTTATCTGGTCCTGAACCATTTTAAGTTCCCGCATTCCTGAGAGACTGGTTGAGGTTTGGGTCAGTGGTGGTGCAATATAAGAAACAGACAAGAATTGAACAGAAATGGCTCCATTGTACAAAAACCTAGCACCCCGGCCCACAGCGCTCGGCACTCGTTGGAACCCCGCCAGCGGCGCGGTTAGGTCCCTCGGCTCCACAGCTGTCAGGCCAAGCTATGGTCCGACTCATCGAGTCAGACCAAACTCTAAAGAACTGAAATTCAAATAATGCAACGTAAATATGCTAATGTTTCTCGGATGGATGTGTATCATTGTTTTGAATATTTCGTAATCGTTACTTTTGCCGCACTAATCAGTGCTTTGGTCATAATCGTACCGACCAGAGTTGTGCCAATTCTTTAACAACTGACAAGTGACAGGTGGGGAACGCAAGGGGTCGAGATGGGGTCAGCAGAGGTCAGCATGGAGATACAAGATTAGAAACAAACAAGTATTGAAGACATATGGCTCCATTGTACAAAAACCTAGCATCTCCTACCGGCAGCGTTCGAAGCTCTACTGGCACCAGCCAGGGACCAGATCAGGTCCAACGGACGGCACCATATCTTTAAACGAGCGTCGTGAAAACGGGTACTAAGTACCGGTCAAGGTTAAAATCAGGCCAGAAAAGATCAATTTACACGAAAGCTATACATGGGTCATGTGACACATGTTTTATGGGTCGTTTACATGTAGAATGCGATGGTAACGCTTGTTTTGACATCTGAAGTAAATAAGGTGAAGGGTGGTAACAGGGTTAGGTCAAGGTCAAGTCAAATAAGGTAAAATTTTCAAATGAGAATGTTTAACCCGCGCCCGAAGGGCGGCCGAAACGGCCCCCTCCCTTTTTTCCTAAAATCTCCCGAAATAACGCTAGCAGCGTCTATAAACTTTGCAGGCCACTTCCGACATCGATTGCACAGCAAAAGGAAAATAATGAGGTCACCGTAGGTCGACCGGAAATGACGTCAAAGTGACGTCATGTTTTCCCATTTCAGGCCAAAAATAGGGCTTTGCGGGAACCGCTGTCATTGGCACAGTTTTAACCCTCGCTAGTATAGGACAAAACTGCTGCGTCTCCGTGTAGGGGGGGGGGTGATGCAACCCCCCTCCCGATTCGCCCCTAATTGAGCCTCGCGGTAAAGACGAGCCTGTTGCTTGTGACGAGACAAAGCCGATGGAACCCAATTTTGAGGTCCTGGGTCATTTGGTGACCTCTGAGGTCAGGTCAATGACCTGAAATAACCTAATTCCATTTGTGTCGATAGAATGACTTATCAAGCATCCGTCTTGGTCTTTAGAGCCTTAGAGCTTTAGAGCCTCGCTCTTATCCTTCGCCCTGGTGGGGGGTCAAAATGCCCCCCCCCCTCGGGTTTTTTCGCCTGCAGTGTAAAAACGGCGGCACGTAGCGCCGCTAAATTTGACACAGCTGTTTGGACAGACCTTTGATGAGATCTGGAGCCTCAACTATTGCCTTTAGCTCAAATCTGATGAAAGAAGGCTCCTGGAGCGTTTCAAGAGCCAAATAATGTTTTTTTTATTTCTTCCTTGCTATCATAGTTCCCGATATATCGAGGGATTTCTGGATCAAGATCCCAAGAACGGGAAATTTTGACCTATGATGACCTCTCATGACCTAACATTGACCTGAGCCCAAAAATGACCTAAGTAATTTCGAATGAGATTGTTGAGAGCTTTCGATTGTTTTTTTTCCGCGCCTTCCTATCTTTCTTAGTATTGGAGTGACAAGGGGGAGGGGGTCATTATGACCCCCACCAGGGCGAAGGTGGCTCAGAGGCCCACCAGGGAGCGGGTTAAGACCAAGACGTTTCTTTTGGTCAGTAGAACGCGTTTTGATACATTTCAGGTCTAAGTTGACCTTTATTACTAGTCAAAGGTCGAAGATCATCTTAGGTCATCTGAGGTCAGTGACCTCGCTTGACCTGTAATACGTCATGACCTCATTTTAACCCGTATCGATGTAAAATGAATGTGAAATTCGAATCAGCTCATAAAAACGCCTTGCTTTTACTTCAAAATTAACATCACTAACTCTTGCTTATCAGATGCGGAAGAGGTTCATCTTACAAATTAATCTTCTCTTCCAAGTATGTTGCCTTATCTCTTCACCTTTCTATTCCCATTCGCAACATTCCCTCGCAATTTATAAGTCGCAAGGGAATAATAAATGGACGAAGCTGACGAAGCTGCAATGGCAGTTATTTATGAGTGTTGCCTCCTTATTTTCGTCACGTGCACAGGTCGTTTGGTACTTTCGTGCCTTTCGGGAAAGTATCGTCATTTTTCACCGCCTGTCACCGTCTGAATTCCAGATAGGCGCTGTCACTATTTGCACGTGAAAGCAAGAGGATAGCAAGGCTGGTAAAAAAATACTGGTCTACCGTTATTGTCGGGATACCTGCATTATCAGCTGTTTCGGGGACAAAAAAATCCTCGTAAGGTGCGTGTAAAATATGTGTGATAGCGAATGCAAAATAAGAAATTACATATACGGACATGTGCTTGCGTAGCGTTAAACCACATTTCCTGCGTTCGGCCAGAAACCATTTCCAATGGGGGGGAGGGGGGGGGGGGTCAGATTCTGCCCCGCCAAAGATCGCGAGATCTTACAGACCGATTTTGTAAAAACAAACACCATTCGGTGCGCCGTGATAAGATCTCCCTATATGCATGATAAGAATTTTCAATTTTGTTACAGTTTCAAGTTTAACTAGCAACTTTCAGTTTTGGCCAGCAATAGGCCCCCGGAGGGGGGAGGGGGGAATAGGCAATTAACTTCACCGTCCCAACAACACACCGCGCACGTCCCGAGCCAGGTCCCAGCTGACTGAGGCCGCTCCGGCCGGCTGAATCCACTGCGTTCGGACGGCCCGGCGCCGCGGGCGCTGACCGACCTGGTGACCCGCCCGGTTACAGCTGGCCGACATCTGCCGATATTTGCCGACGTCTGGCCGTCGGGCATTAGGGATCTCTATTATGTGCATTTTGTATGTCTCTATGTCAATATCTTCCAGATTAAATGAGGTCAAATTGGAAAAGATTATCAAATAAGGGCCTACAAATATCTTACGGCGCATAATTCTACACAGATATCAAGCAATTAAAATAATGCATATTTACCTTAACATAAAATTGTATGCAGAAAACAATATAGAACTGTTTTATGTTCCACCCTTTATATATAAACAAGTTATCGTCAAAAGCGTAAATGACTTCGGGCAACTTCAGATGACCTTGCTGACGTCACCGATCAAAAATTGCACCTTGGTCATCATGAAAAGCCTAAGGTTACGTGATACTTAAAGAATTAGACCGAAATGAGGCGTTTCCTCTGCATAAGAATGATCTGTATTTTCCACATTGATTGATAATGGGAAGCCAGGAAGTTGACCTGACCTTAGGTCACCGAGATAATACAATCCAAGATATAAAAGTTGTAGGTATATATACGTTTATGAAATCTCAGAAGTTTGAAACTGATCCGGCCAAAAATGCGGCCACGGCTTAATTAACCGCAAACTTGCAAAATGGTCATTTTCATATCCGTACTTCCGTCCATACTTTGATACGTACAGTCCGTACAGTCCGTACTTTGACCTGTCCTGGTGACCTGACCTGGCGTGACCCAATGTCAAAATTTTGACACGTATGTATTATTAAATTATAGTCAGGTACTAAAAAATGGCGGCGCTGCGCGCCGCTGTCTTTTACACATGGGGGCCAATTCAAAGGAGGTCATGGTTCATGGCCCTTTCATACGACGAAAAAGGCCTTTAGGCATCGACAAGGTCTATTCTTGCCTTCAGGCGGTTCACTCTGGTCTCCTTAATGACACATTTCGAATTCCAGAAGGCCCCCTTTTATCTCCTCCCCAGATATGATTATTAGGGCGCTTGAACAGAAGAACTAGAATTACTTATTAGAGACCGATTTTGGCTAAAGTAAGGCAAATGGCATACTTTAGCTTAACCCGCGCCGTGCTGGTACTCGGCGCCACCTGCCTCGCGCCGAGGGGGGGCTGTTTATCCCCCCCCCCTTCTAACTCGGCTCCTATGGGACTTAGCGGAAAACGGGGACAAAATCGTTCGAAAACTCGTCAAAAAGCATTTCGAAAAATTCAGCTATTGTTTTACTCAGGACAAAAATGAGGTCACCAGAGGTCATCAAATGTCAAAATTTCCTAAATTATTACTTTTTCAGGAATTTCCGCCATTATCTCGGAAACTATGGTGGCTAGCAAGATACTAAAAAAGTAATATCGAAATCATTAGCAAAAAAAGCGTAAGTGACCTCGGGTGACCTCAGATGACCTTTACAGAGGTAACTTGTCAAAATTAGTACCTAGGTTATCATTACTCGCCTAATAAAACCTGATCCTGAAAGAATTGACTGATCTGCTGGGTATCCTCAGAATTGGAAGGATCTAATTTTTTCCCCATTGACTTATAATAGGGAAGTCACGAAATTGAGCTGACCCCAGGTCAACGATATAAAAAACGAGATATATAAATTTTAGGTAATATGTAATGTAATCCTGTGTTATGTAATGTAATCCTATGTTATGTAATCCTGAAGTTTAAAACTGATTATTTAAAATTGTAGTTGTGGCACGACTTCAAACTTCTTTTGAGTTTGGGTCACGTGACCTGACCTGGTGACCTGACCTTAGATGACCTGGCGTCAAATTGTTAACACAAAGTGCGTAATTCATGTCCAAACACGTGTGCAAAAAATGGTGGCGCTGCGTGCCGTTGTTTTTCGCTATTGTCGAAAAACCTTGGGGGGGGGGGTATCTAGACACCCTCCGGCACGTCGCAGGTTAATTTTGTATTTTGATCAATGTTTGTTTTCTAATGTAGGAACAACAAAGTCTGAAGTCTGTAGTCTGAAGTCTGTAGTCTGTAGTCTTTAGTACACCAAAGTCTGAAGGAGCCCAGCAAAGCTCCAGGGAGCCACAGAGAACTGAGGGCCCATTTTCTTGATTAGCCCCCTCCTTGAACAAATCCCGGATCCACCACCGTCTCGAGTTCGACCACCGGAATCTCACTGATCAACAGACAACAGACAACATGCAATCTTTATCACCGAACAACAACTTCCTGGTGGTTGTATGATCTTCACCGTGCTAGACAGACATTTTTCGCATTCCTAACGGTGAAATTACGGCTGACATTTCATTCAGGGAATGTAATTCTCCGGCGATTTTCATCTGAGACAGTGAGTTCAATATGGGGCGGACATTATCATCCCTGTGGTTACGAAGATGCATTAGCCTACCGGGCTCGTCGAGATCCGTTTGCCGCCAAGTCGCTGGAAACGGGAAGGGCTGTCTAGATCGTTTGACGTGAGGAGTGGTTACCGAGTAAGGCTCATCCGATGACTGATAAGTTGCATAGCCCTAACGACTTTAACTTCCGTGACGACTTTAGCTACAAAGGATGGCTTCTTAAACCATGATGGAGAGCTTTTAAGTGTGCAAAGTTTCTCTTTTCGGTCTCAAGCTGATATCAAAAACAGATTGCATCCATCAATCATGCCATATTTTCTGCGGGAGGCTGGGACTACGTTAGTCTGCGAAGGGGAGACAGATTCTGCCCCCCCCCCCCTCCCCCCCAATAGTTCCGAGATATACCCGACCGATTTCGATAAAACAAACACCTTTCGATATGCCATAACGAAATATTTCTATCCAAGTCAAGAAAATCATATTTGGCCAAAAATAGGGTTGAGGAGCAAAATTGGTCCAATTTTGGGGTATTTTCAAAGGTTGTCTATTATCAACCCCCGGGGGTTAGTGTTCGGTGCGAACAGCACGAACGAGGACAGCTCTCTCACATATCAAAATTTCAGTTTTTAGGTGATTGTATCCCTTT